>APFE030266821.1:257176-316154 GCA_000404065.3 Pinus taeda | reverse complement strand
AGCAAGAAACAGAGTTCAATTGCCTTGTCTACAGCTGAAGCAGAATATGTTGTTGCTGCATCTTGCTGCACTCAACTTCTTTGGATGATGCAGACCCTGCAGGATTTTCAAATCACTTGTACACCAGCTATCTCCATCCTATGTGATAATACAAGTGAAATCAGCATTTCAAAGAACCTTGTCATGCATTCAAAGACCAAGCACATACCGATCAAGTATCATTTTCTCCGGGAACAAGTGCTTGAACAAAAGGTCAAGTTGGAGTATGTTCCTTCTAAGGAACAGGTTGCTGATATACTCACCAAACCACTTCCCAGGGAGACTTTTGAATACCTCAGGCTAAAGCTGGGGGTTGTTGATGCATCATCTTGTTGTTGAATCTCATCTGTTGGGTGTACGCGAGGTCTATACATAGTATACGCGTACAGTTGTTGGTTTATGGATTGGGAGCAGATCAATGGCACAGGTGCAGGGGGAGCACATATAATGCATCGTTGGCATTATGGGAGCATAGAAGGAGAACATGGATGCTGATCTAAACATGGCTGTAATATGTCTCTATCTCTTTCATGGTTGTTTATGGTGTTTGGTGGATTATGGTTCTTCTTTGCAGATCTGGTTCATATTCAGGGGGCGCATGTTCTTAGGGGGAGCATAACCCTTTGCCCTTGATGTCAAAGTGGGAGAATGACGTTGAAGACTTTGAGGTTGCCATCAAGTCCAAAGGGGGAGATTGTTGGCATTATGATTCTAGTATGGCTCTATGATACAGGTGTTGTACTTGATGGCAACTCACTCAAGTGGCAATGGTCTGTTCAGGCTCTCAAAATGATGGAAATTAAGGGCTCGCAGGTAAGATTCAAAGGGCGGACCCGCAGGTTACCATACAAGAGGTAAGGTCATAACCGCAGATTACCCTCATAGGGGCGGACCCAGTGCACACACTCAAGGCAGTAAAGCGTGCTCATGTGGGGTTTCTTATTTGGCTCGGGTATTAGAGCCCACCGTTCTTGACATGGTTTGGCCCGGGTATTTGCTTTATATCATAATTATTTGAGCCCCATGTTTTAGCCCCTTGTAATTGGTTATCTATGGTATTGATCCATGATTTTAGGAAGAGCTTGCCTATATAAAGCAAAGGAGATCTCTTGGCTAAGCATCTTTTGCAAGTTGAATATCTTAAGATCGGAAATATCGGGTTATTGTTCAGTGAAATTAAAAGCGAATCTATGAAGGATAATCTCTCGAGCGCATGATCAGATCTGAGCATCTGACTATCGGTGGCACACTGGGGGACTGCCAGTTCGGCCCTAATCAGAGGTACGCAGGTGATTAACGGTGCAAGTGCGTGGGTACGCTGATCAGAAGAAGGCGGAGTGCGTGGGTACGCAGATTAGGAGAAGGCGAAGTGCGTGGGTATGCAGATCAGGAGAAGGCGAAGTGCGTGGCTACGCGGAGCAGAAGAAGGCGCAGTGCGTGGGTACGCAGCTTGACAGAAGTTCAGGTGCGTAGGCACAGTGAAAGTACGCGGCCTTTCAGAAGCAGCAGGTGCGTAGGCACGCGGCGCGATAGCGTCTGTGGGTGCGTGGCTACTGTAGCAGTACACGGCGCGATAGTATCTGGGGGTGCGTGCCTGCAGTAACAGTACGCAGCTTGATCGAAGAAACAGTGCGTGGGTACGCGGTAAGGCAGAAGGGTCTCTGCGGGTAGACGCAGGGGAGCAGAAGGTGAAGTGTGTACGCACGCAGACCAAAGAAAGAAAAATTGCGTATCTGTCTTAAGATCTTTTGTTGGCTGAATTTTTCTTGTTGATAAGGTGTTATGGGTTTAGTTTACTATTACTGTTGATCTGGTTACTGCAGTTGACTGGGTGATTTACTTGTACTTGATGATCTCTTGATGTTTATGGATCCAGTTTGAAAATTCATGAAAAGTGGTCCTTGAGAGAAAAGAAGTAGGGGGTTGTAGCTCCCTTCCAGGAGAGACTGGAAAACGAGAGAGAGTTGTAGCTCTCTGCAGGTTGCAGCCTGCGTACTGGTAAAGGACTGCACCAGTACAAAATCTTTGTAAAAGAAGTTTCTAATTTGAAAGAAGATAGAGACATATTGCAGCAGGTGGTTTTCACCCACATTGGGTTTCCACCTTACATCTGGTGTTCTTTGGTTTGACTATCTGTTTTCTTTGTTCATGCTCATTATTTTATGGTACTAACATACAAAAATAATTCAAAGTGTAATTAAGGAAGATTTATTAAAAGAACTAGATAATACTGATTCACCCCCCTCTCAGTATTATTTCCAACACCCTGTGTCCCAATCCACCTCATCATTATCGACATGACACCTACCACTTGAAGGATGTACCTTGGACATGTCCTTTCCTTTAGGGGTTGGGAACACCTAATAGGTTGTTTATTAACTACTCCTAGTCCTACCTAGGGATGTAACACCATTAAATGCTCAAAGCCCCAAATTTGGAAGGGAAACCCACTACGAAGTCTCATTTGTGCCCTTGACTAACAAGTTTGATTCACTTAGATGCACTAATGAATTATTGTACCTAAAGGTGAGGAGACACATTGGATCTTATACAGGAAAACCCTTCGGTAAATTTTATCTTATTAAAGCATCTTTCTTGATCAATGCCAAACCCTAGACGCTTGACTAGAAGATCCTCCAAGCACAAGTCAAGTCCTTCCTTTTCTCTACACTATGTTCCCCGACACTTTGTCTACCTCCTTCCAGCACTTTGTTCCTCGACACTTCGTCCTTCTTCCAGCACTTCGTTCTTCCTTCTACTATAAGTAGATCTTATAGGAGAAATACTTTTACTTAGTGATATCCTTCACCTAAGGATACTCATTCCTTCTCTAGATCATCCGAGTTCTTTCTTGATGTATGGTGGTAGGTTAAGTGTGACAGCATTGCAGCCCTAATCTTCGCACATGTGAGAGTTATTGTTGTAGTTATAGGGCTCCCTCTAACTTTGCTTGAGGTCCTTCTCTCTTCGCTTGGATAGGAGGCCTAGTAAGCCTAGTTTGAAGCCCAAACAATGATGGATGAGCAACATTAATGTCGTTGTTGTAGTGACCGCAGTCAGCCCTTTTATTCCTTGCACGTGTGGTTGCAGCTTACCATAAAACAGTCCTTAATACTTTGGTTAACTTTCCTCCTTCACTACTCTAGAGGCTCCCTTAAACTTGACTTTCCACCCTTTACTTGGCTACACTTGCTCATTTATTTCAGAGATGATATTCGCTATCTTTGGAAGAGTGGACAGCCTCTATATATAGAGGACTGTCCCTCCTTTAGGCCGAATCGTAGGCCAACTTGTTGCATCAAGCGACTTGATTTTTGTTGTTGCAATAGGTGCTTTTAATGGTGCCATTGCTTCTTTTGATGGTGTTTTTGCTAGGAGGAGACTTGACTTTGCTTGGAGGTGTCTTCTTTGACTCTTATACATAAATATACATAATGTAACATGCCCTTAAGGTCTTCAACATAATTATTTTGACTCTTTGACTTTCTTATAGCACTTTGACATGTGCTAGATCTACTTCAATGAGCAAGAAACTCGTTGACATATATTATAAAAATAATATTTCTTTTCTTGAATAAATACAAATATCAAAAGTACATTTATGAAGACCGAACCTAGTTACGTTTCCTTCAACACAACGAGCCCTTCTACATCATGACTTTATTATTGCGGGTCATTTTGGATGGCTTATTCTACACTTTATGAGCTACTTGGTGGGCTTGTCACCAAGGATATGTTATTTTGCACATTAAAATAATGTTTAGGGGCATCTTAGGCTAATTTGAGTTAGATATAGGATCATCATCATATAAATAGAGATCCCTCCCATTGCGAGAGATCATCATCGTCACACTTGGATCTCTTTGTAAAAAGAACTTTGCACTTCTTTCTCTTGGATGAAATTGGATGTCTTTGATGCATTTCGATATTTTTGGGAGCTAATTTTGCTTTCTCTTGGAGCTGCCTCTTTATCTTTGGTTGGATATATCTCTTGTTATCTTGTAAGTAATTTTTGTTGAAGATTCGTCATAAGAGAATGTCTAATGTGTGGAATTATTGCAACTAGCTAGTTCTTTTGTGCCCTAATTTATTGACAATCATTGTAAAGATTGTTAGATTGTGAAATTCCACATGCTACTCATTGAATAACAAGTAGATGAATGTTCCTAGTGGATTGAAATTTGATTTTTTTCCATGAAACTCCATTGATCTTGGATTTTCTCCTTCCTCAGCTCAATGGAACAAATCATCCCTTGAAGACTGCACACAGGATTGGGTATCAGACCAATATGTGCAAAATTTCTAGGCCTTTCCAGCTATATTTGTCAATAATATATGGTCGGCTCAAAATCAAGCCATTTTTCATAACAAGTTTATTCCACCAAAAGTTACAGGTCTTAAATAAGAAAGGTCAAGTTAAAACATAGCCTAAAGGGAGGAAAATTTGAGTTCCTGTAATGCTAGATCTGAACAAAAATATTGTGGGGTTTCTTTAATGACACAAGCCAAGGAGATCCCCTGCATTGTGGTGTTGGAGTGGTATTGTTTATTAATCGAAATCTCCATTACCTCCTCATATATGCTCCTGGGCGAGGTACCAATACTAAGGCTGGATTTACAGGTTTACAGATCCTATTATACATGACTTGTCATCCTGGAGTTAAAAAGATACAGGTTTTGTGCTGAGGTACCAATACTAAGGCTGGATTTACAGGTTTATGGATCCTATTATACACGACTTGTCATCCTGGAGTTAAAAAGATACAGGTTTTGGGCGACTCTAAACTTGTGATTGGTTGGATTAACGAAAAAACTGAGGTAAATGTTCGAAATATCAATTATATCTTTCACAAAATCACTCTTGAGATGGAGAATTTCAAAAGGACCTGTTACATGCATATCTGCAAAGAATTGAATGAACAAGCTGACGAACTTTCCAAAGAAGCATTACAATTGCCAGCTGGATCTTTTGGACAATATGAGCTTTGGGATGACCAAGAGATCAATGGAATGAAATTCCATTTTAAGTTCCATGAAGAACTCTTTTTACAGAGTCTGGTTTATTCCTACAGTTTTGAGGATTTCTTGTTTTCTTTTGTGTAAAAGTCATGGACAGTAAATAGTAAATACCTCCCAGGTATAGATATCAGTATATCAAGACAGTCCTTATGGACCGCATTATGTATATTTCAAATATGAAATATAGGTTTTTTTCTTTTTCTTTTGGAATATATATATTCCAAAAGAAAAAAGAAAAAAATTATACGTGTGTGTATTTTATTCGGCTGATCTTTATATTGGTTCCAGTCTGGTTCATAATTTCGGGGCATTTTGGAAAGTCCAGTTCCAATTCTGATAAATTTGGTTTACAATGTTATAATAGACATTATAACTACAAAAAGGGTATATCACATATAAATATAGTATGACAAGCACCAACGTTATTAGGATAAGTACTAAGCATACCAATTCCCCAACAAAAATTGTTGTGACTCCATCTGCCACCTGGCCTGAAAGCATAACAGTAGCAGCATCTCTATCAACAAACAAAGCCTTGTCAGCAACACCGTTTGACAAAATTAATGGAATAAACATTAAACCATTGCATTTTTCATAAAATAAATAATATTTATGATTAATACATGACTCTCAATAGATTGTCTCCAATAGCTACTACGATATACAGCATTAAAAGCAAAAGTGCAGTTCTCCTATTTAAAAAATAAAGACCAAACGTAAATTGTTTAGTGGAAGGAACCCCACAATTCACTTTAGGGCAAAACACGTACAACCAAATTAACAAACTAGCTCTTATAATTCTCCAAGCCCCCAGTTCACATCTACTGCACAAAATAAGAATTGCTCCAGAAACAATCTCTTGATTTACAATATGGGTGTTGTAACAACATTTTCTTTAGTTGGAAAAATCATTGGTCTTATGTTTACAATTTAGCATGAACATGCCAGAAAGAGAAAAGCAGAAAAGAAATAATATATCAATATTTGTTGGTTGTTGAAATTTCTCTATTGGATCAGTGAGAAACATCTTCTACATGATATCATTAATAAGCGCCTATGGCTAATTCCTTCCTATCTAATCCCTAATAATAAATGCTTTTGTTTATGATATTTTAAACGCTATGAAAATTAGGATTTATCTGGAGATGCTAAAGGGATCCTTGAATTATCTAAAAATGTCTTGTATGCATGCTTATTTTTTAATAAGTACTTATTATATCATACAGAAAAAAAACATAAAAGTACAAGGAAAATGCCTCAAAGGTTCTACGAAATCAGAGTAAGTCCCTGTTAAGATATTTTTGGCATAATTAATTAAAATAAACTCCTTACCCTCAGTTTGATTAGATACTTCATCTTACGCTAATTAAATTAAATGTAAGAATGGAAACTATAATCCTTTCAAAGACATACTTTTAGCAAATTCTCCAAAAGGAAACAATACCAAGGAGCAAATACAATGCCAAAGACTGCAATAATGACTCAGAACAGGAAAACTACAGCCTCCAAACAATGCCAAAAGACAATGAATATTTGTACTATTCCTAGTGGAAATTTTAAAATGGTAACAAAG
Organism: Pinus taeda; assembly: GCA_000404065.3. Classification (NCBI taxonomy): domain Eukaryota; kingdom Viridiplantae; phylum Streptophyta; class Pinopsida; order Pinales; family Pinaceae; genus Pinus; species Pinus taeda. The sequence goes on along the minus strand of APFE030266821.1, from coordinate 309,523 downwards.
ACATGCACAAATAAATAACACAGAAAATTTCAGAAATGCATACACATAAACCAGAAATTTCTACACATCCCCAAACTGGCCAAATTTTATTAATAATATTTGTTGTGGTACAAATGAGTTGGAGAAAGTGCACCTGGGCTTGCACAAGGCAAGCTACAAGCACCAGGTGATGAGTACAAGAAAGCCCAACGGCTTCAATAATCAGCTCCTCTAGAAAACTGCGCTGCTGCTCCAAAACTGCACTACTGCCTGACTTTGCCCCCTAATTTGCTCACTCTAGAGTGCCCAGAAAATTCTAGGAATTTGGGATTGTGATCCTTGTCCAAAACCCAAAAAAAGTTTTCCCTTGGTTCCAACCTTCAAAATTGACCCTTCACAGCTTGGCCCTCCTCCAAATACAAATTTTGTTGTTGTGACTGATCCTGTCAATCTCTGCACTCCCTGTCAATCTCTGCACTCCCAACTCCAGCAATCCTCCTCAAATGGCCCTCCAAATGATCTCCCAACTCCAAAATCCCCGAGATAATGTTGCCCCAACAAATCTCACTCCAATCACTGTGTAGTGGTGGCTCTTGGACTGCGTGTTATGCTCCAGAAATGCGTATGACCTGCAACTGATGCTTCTTCTGGTCTTGGTGGTGAAGGAAAGCCTTCCTTGGGTGGCACTCGAAGTCCACCGAAGAAAGGTTGAGCTTCTCTCCAGTGTTGGCTCAACTAAACAACTAAGGCAATTTCGATTTTCAAATAGACAAAAGACACCACTTGCTCCCTCATTCCTTCCTTTTATAAGTGTTGGCCATGCATTCCTTGTGGGTCCCTCCACAATTCCGGTTTTGCCTCAAGGAATTCGAATTCCCTTCCTCCCACGTGCGTATTTTGACTGGGCTCCATATTCCACTAGCATGCAAATAAAGCATTCCTCCTATATTCTCCACCAAAATTTGCCTTGAGCTAGTATTATCCAAAATTGTCAAAATTATTTTTCCCAACATTAGGAAAATGTAGGAAGGAACATTACAGTCCTCCCCTCCGGGATGTTGCTTGTCCCCAAGCAACAGTAAAACTGGAGGCTATAAATTCTACTCATTTTCCCATGTAGCATCCTCCTGTGGTAAATCTTTCCACTTGACCAAAAGCTCCTTGACCACCTTGTTTCTCAACTTCTCTCGGGTCTCTAGTATAAGCTTTGGTGTCAGAATCAAATGTCCCTTATCATCCAATGGAGGAAACTCGGTTGTTGCTACGACTTGTTGTCCCAATGCCCTTTTCAGGCATGAAACATGGAACACGTTATGAATCCAGCTCTCTAAAGGCAGCTCCAACTCATAGGCCACCTCACCTACCCTCCTGACCACCTGGTAGGGCCCATAGAAGTGGGGCTGCAATTTTTCCGTACCCTTCTACTTGAGTGAAGACTATCTGTATGGTTGCAAATGTAGGTAGACCATGTCCCCTACTTCGAACTGCCTCTCCACCCTGTGCTTATCAACATATATCTTTTGTTGATTTTGAGTCACCAGCGAATTGTTCTTGAGAGGCTGGAGAATCTCATGGCTCTCTTGAACCCAGTGCTTGGCCCTCGGGGCCCTGCTATCTCCAAACACCATGTCAGAAAAAGTAAGAGCATCGTACCCACAAAGAGCTCAGAAAGGGGGCATATCAATAGACATATGATAAGTCATGTTGTAGCAAAACTCCCCGAGATGTAGCCACTTGACCCACGCTCTTTGTTGCCCAGTCACGTAGTTGCGCAAGTACCCCTCCAACCATTTGTTCACAATCTTTGTCTACCTATCAGTTTGGGGGTGATAGCTAGTGTTGGGTGTAAGCTCTGTCCCCACTAGCCGGAACAGCTCCTGCCAAAAGGCCCCCATAAATCTACTGCCCTTGTCACTCACAATGGTCTTGGGAAGACCATGCAACCAGAAAACCTCTCGAAAGAACAACTCAGACGCCTGGGAGGCTAAAGATCTCGATGAAATAGCAAAGAAGTGGGCAAACTTGGTCAACTTGTCGACCACCACATAGATGCAGTCTCACTGCTGTGCAGTTGGTAGCCCGATGATGAAGTCCATGGATATGCTCTCCCACTTCCTCTCAGGAATGGGAAGTGGTTGTAGCAAACCGGTCTAGTGGGTCAGCTCCACTTTGTTCCTCTGGCAATCCACACACTCCCTCACGTTCCTCCACACATCTCCCTTGAGCCCCTGCCAAGAGAATCTCTCCCGGATAGCACGGTATGTCTTGAGGAAGCTTGGGTGCCTTGCTAGTGGGGAATCATGGGTTGCCTGCATGATCCTCTCCTTCAGTTGAGATCTTGGTACCAGATAGATCCAGTCCTTGTAGTAGATCACATCGTCCATCACTCTGAACCGATCATCTCTGTGCGTGCCATCCAAAATATCACAAGCCTGCCTATCCTTGGAGTACTCAACCAATAGTTGGGCCTTCCAATCCTGCATGACATCCATCAAAGACAGCATTGTTGGTCTCCTAGAGAGGGCATCTGCTACCACAATGTGTTTTCCCTTCACATACTCAATCTCAAAATCGTAAGCCTGGAGCTTACTCACCCATTTATGTTGTCTCTCCTCTAATGATTGCTACTCAAGAAGGATTTGAAGATTGTTGCGATCAGTTTTCACTTTGAACGGGTTTCCCACTAGATACTGTTTGAATTTGGCTAGTGCATGCATCACTACCAACATCTCCTTGTCGTACACAGAGTACAAGCTCTCACAAGGTAGCAGTTTCTAGCTCTCAAATGCAATAGGCTGGCCCCCTCTGTGTCAAAACGACCACAACCCCTTCACCGGAGGCATCACATTCCAGCACAAAGGGTCGAGCGAAATTCAGCAAGGCTAAGACCGGGAAGCTACTCATGACCCTCTTGAGGCACTCAAAAGCCTCTTTTGCCACTTGTGTGCACTCAAAAGCTCCCATCTTCGTCAAATATGTAACAGGTGTTGCAAGATGTGAGAACCCTCTCATAAATCTCCTGTAATAAGTACAAATGCCCAGGAACCCCCTCAACTCTGTCACGTTCCTGGGTGTGGGCCAATCCAGTATAGCCTGAATCTTCTCCTGATGCACCTTCACTTTATCCTCCCCAATCACATGCCTCGGTACAACATATCCGTTAGTCCAAACTCACATTTGGACATCTTCGCATAAATTGCTACTCCTCAAGTATGCGAAGCACTTCCTCCAAGTGTTGAAGGTGCTCCTCCCATGTCCTGTTGTAAATGAGTAGTGTCACCGAAGAAGAAAACTAGGACAAAGCATCTCAGCTGCCCACAGAACACGTGGTTCATACAAGACTGGAATGTAGCTGGAGCGCTAGTTAGCCCAAAGGGCATCACCAAGAACCCAAAGTGTCCATAATGGCAGCGAAAACCAGTCTTTGAGATATCTTGCTCCCTCATGCAGATCTGGTGATACCTCGATGCAGATCTATCTTAGAGAAGTATTTAGCTCCTCTAAGCTTGTCCATCAACTCATCTATGCGTGGGATTGGGTATCTATTCTTCAAGGTCTTCTTATTTAGAGCCCGTTAGTCGATACACATGCATAGCGTCCCATCTTTCTTCTTCACCGACACTACGGAAGAAGCAAATGGGCTCAAGATATGCCTGATGTGTCCCAATCTCAACAACTCCCGAATGGCCCGCTCTATGTCATCCTTATAGGCCTTTGGGTGCCTATAAGGGGTGGTGATTATTGCGTTCCCCCCCTCCTCCAACTCAATGGTGTGCTCAAATCCATGGTCTTGCAGTCTACCTAGTGGAACATCCCCAAAAACCCCCTAGTGCCTCTCCAATAAGTAAATCTGGGTGTGTAGCCTGTGCCCGTGCCCCCGACTCAGAAATACGCAACTCAACTGCCCACTCCACATCTCCATGTCGCAAATCTGCCCCCATCCGATGGGCTAAAACTGTCTGAGGGGGATAAGAGTGCATTCCCCTCAGTAAAACAGCCTTCCCATCTAGCCCCTTAAACTCCATCTCTAGCTTCTGCCAATCAGTAGTGACCTTCCCCAATGCGTACAACCACTAGACACCCAACACCACATTGGTGTCTGGACATCAACCACAAAGAAATGATCAGTGAGTGAGTAGTTCCCCATCTTCAAGGTCAACCCAGGGACATACTTAGTACACTGCATGATCCAGTCTCCGGGTACCAAAACTAAGAACCCCTCAAATGTAGTTGTGTGGATGCCCCTACGCTCCACCATTTAGGCATCAATGAAACTGTGGGTAGCCCCACTGTCAACCAGGATTGGCACACGCCGCCCCTGTATGGTCCCCCTAATCCTGAGTGTCAAATACTTCGGAAAACCCCGAAGTGAAGCAAGGACTCCCCCGGTTGGGGCAAACGGCCCTCCTTTAGGTGGTGGTGGTGGCCCTCCTGATGGTGGTTCCCCCTAATCCACTAGCTCCTCAAATGTCTCAAGCTCAATGTCTGAAAACACCTCAATGAAATGGGTCTTGGTCTTTACCTCGACCCCTGCCTCTACCTCTACCACGGCCTCTATGGGAAGCTACCCCTTGATATTGTGGTGGCATCACCCGCAGTTGTTCCCCACCCTGGCCAAGAACATGCTCTGATACCACTGTAAAATTCCTAATGGAAATTTTACAATGATAAAAAAGACATGCACAAATAAATAACACCAAAAAATTACAGAAATGCATACACATAAACCAGAAATTTCTACAAATCCCCAAACTAGCCAAATTTTATTAATAATATCTGTTGTGATACAAATGAGTTGGAGAAAGTGCACCTGGGATTGCACAAGGCAAGCTACAAGCACCAAGTGATGAGTACAAGAAAGCCCAACAGTTGCAATAATCAACTCCTCCAGAAAACTGCAATGCTGCTCCAAAACTACACCACTGCCTAACTTCGCCCCCTAATTTTCCCATTCTAGAGTGCCCAGAAAATTCTAGGAATTTGGGATTGTGATCCTTGCCCAAAACCCAGAAAAACCCAAAAAGAGTTTCCCTTGAGGCTTGGTTCCAACCTTCAAAAATTGGCTCTTCACAGTTTGGCCCTCCTCCAAAGACGAATTCTGTTGCTATGAATGGTCCTGTCAATCTTTGCACTCCCAACTCTAGCAATCCTCCTCAAATGGCCCTCCAAATGATCTCCCAGCTCCCAAATCCCCGGGATAATGTTGCCCAACAAATCTCATGCCAATGACTAGGTAGTGGTGGCTCCAGAACTACGTGTTATGCTCCAGAAATGCATATGACCTACAGCTAATGCTTCTTTCAGTTTTGATGGTGAAGGAAAGCCTTCCTTGGGTGGCACTCGAAGTCCACGGAAGAAAGATTGAGCTTCTCTCCTTGGGAAGCTCTTGTGCTAAACAACACAATGTTGGCTCAACTAAACAGCGAAGGCAATTTCGATTTTCAAATAGACAAAAGACTCCCCTTGCTCCTTCATTCCTTCCTTTAATAAGTGTTGGCCATGCATTCCTTGTGGGTCCCTCAACAATTTCGATTTTGCCTTCAAGAATTCGAATTCCCTTCCTCCCAAGTTCGTATTTCGAGTGAGCCCCATATTCCACTCGCATGCAAATAAAGCATTCCTCCTATGTTCTCCACCAAAATTTTCCTTGAGCTAGTATTAACCAAAAATAATTTTCCCAACATTAGGAAAATTTAGGAAGGACCATTACAATATTCCCTTGGAGATGTGAGTTAATTTTCAATTTGCACTACTTTTCAAAATTACTTGGTAATGGAAGAAGCCCAAAAATTATCTTTGACTATCTCATAGTTCTTGTTACCCACCAAAATGGGTAACCCCATGAAAGAAAACTTTTGTCCTACATTTTTGATAGCCAACTGGTCAGCCAGACTGCCAACAGCCCCTGCCAGCCACCATTAGCTAATGATATGCCATATATCTCTACTAGTTGCATCAGCCATTCACTTCTCACCCATCTGGCATGAACACATGGGCATAGGTGGGTTGCCATTCAAAAGATATTTTGATCATTTTGCAATTGGGTGCTTATACTTGTTTGTGTTTTGGGGCATTTAATACAGATTATGGGGTGATTTGGAAAACTAATAGACCTTGACCGTGATCTTGTTCTCTCACCTCACTTGGGGGCATAATCTGTGATCTTAGTCTAGTGGGCCTCCCTTAAGGCCCTTTGGGTATAGGAAGGACATCGCTTGGGAAGTCGGGATCAAGATAGTGTAGATCCATCTTCCTAGATGTCATAATTAACACCTTCCATCTAACATTACAAGCCAATATCTCACCTCCATTCTTTGAGTACAATTTGTCATTAGCTCTTTGGAATTTGGCACCCATATGTCCAAATATTTGGGTAGGGCCCGGAAACTTTTCCATGAGAGGTTGATGCAACTAAAAGAAACAGAGAGAGCAAATCATGGCTACAATGAAATAAAAGACAGAAAAGTCAAAATGCAGAAGATAGCCAAGGACATAAAGATTAGCACGTGGGCAAAATGCTAGCATGAACTCTACCTCACTCACATGGCCATCACCTGGTTCTTGAGCACATATTGCTCAATTACATCAAAGGAACCCTTACATGTCCCAACCCCGATGAGCGATAAACTAACTCATCTTAAGGGGGTAATAAAACTACTACATCATACAAAGCAAGATCCAACCCTTGAACTGTAAGCACTAATACAAAGAAAGATCAAGAAGAAGCAAAAGGCGCACAACAAGGGTAGAAAAACAAAAGCCTAGTTGGTAAGTCATGCATCCACAAATGCTCCCTCCTTACATGTATACACCCAAGATGTGGACACCTCCATCAACTAATCCCTTTCACCATGGCACTTGACCATGAAGTCTTATCCCCTCTATTACCATCATTACTATTCACTAACACCTATCAATTAAAGGGTGGATCAAGGAAATGTTACTTCCACTTAAGGGATGGAAGCACCTAATAGGGTTGACCTTTAGCCACCCCTACCTAGAGAGAAAACACTATTACGACATCAAGGTCTTGATTTTGGACAGGGATCTTTGTTTTAAGTATTAAATTTTCCTTGACATTCATGTTTGGTTTACTTAGATTCACTAATGATCTTTGTCTTTGATGATTGGTTGTTTTCACTAAAATCTATGTTGTTCTTCTTAGGTGGTTCAACACAGTGTTGAAAATTTCAACATCGGCAAATTATCAACGAGGGTCCTATTGACCACTGGAGTGGCACCTGAATATTATATGAAGACTCCATGTCCAAGGATGTACCAAAGGATGTTTGTACCATCAGAAATCATCATATTACTAGAGTTTTTCAAATCTACTCCTTATCATTTTTTGTTGTAACCAGATTCCACAAGCCCTAAGGGGATGATGTAAAGTGATGCTAGTATGATGAGTTTGAGTCATGTTACAAACCTAGGTAGCTTGGGACCTTGTCATCAAGCGAGTTACCCTAGGAGGTTTTTTTCACTTAGTTAATAATCATCTCCTTACGAGGACTTAATAATTAATTGGGTTTTTTTTCCTCCAAGCATAACCCCAAAGCCAGTGTACAGCAGCCAACTTGATTGTAAGGCCTTGGGTGAGTCCTCGTGTCTAGAGTCATTGTATATTGCCATACTAGATTACTCATAAAGTTTCATGGAATTTGGTTAGGTCTAGGGGGTCATTTTTTAATTTTTAAAATTTCCCGCAGGGCAAAAATTACAAAAAAAATGTATCTGAAATCTAATTGGTGATGTCTAGAGAAGTTGTATGGGGTATGAGTAATAAAAATTGCACCTCTCGCCCTCAACTTTCTACGAAGACACACTTTGAGGGGTCAAACATGTGTTCTAGACCGTCAAAACTCACTTTTCCTAAGTTTAATAGGAATTTTCGCAATTAATTAAGCCAGAAATAAATTAAAATAGAGGAAAATAAATGTTCCATGTGAGAAAATGAATTGAAAATTATCCCAAGTCAAAGAGTTGAGTCAAGGGACATGTGGAGGATGATTGAGCACCTTACATTATAAATGCACCACTCCCACAAGGAAATCGAATTTCTTGCACTTAATTATGAAGTTGCTTACTCGGAAAATCGAATTTTTGGAGGATTTAATGCACACAAAGGAATATTTTATGGAATATTTTGATGGAGAATGTCGTGGAAGCTTGTCTCACCTTAGCTCCACTTCTTATACACTTGGCATATCCACTTGGAGATTTCGAGTTGCAGTTGAAGGGCCACACAGCTCATGATGAGGATATTCATTGCGCACATTGGGATCATTGTTTGAGGTGGCACTTCATGGCTAGTTGGGGAGTTAACTCCCTCTCATTGCACACTTGGAGAATTTGATTTCTTGGTGGGGATTTTTCATGCCACATATGGAGTTTGATTTGGTGGAGGCTCTACACTTGTGCCCTTTCATCCACACTTGTAACTCGACTTGCTCTTCTTGGGATTTCCTCCATAGCCATTTGTCATATGGATGCTACAATGGGATTTGCTCCCATTCTCCTATATAATTGAGCCTTGGGCTCTCATTTTGTATCTTTTGCAACAAACTATTTGTTGAAATTTCTAAGTATTACCCGTTAGAATTTGTATCTGTATTCTCTGGTTTATTTTGCCTACTTGTTTAATTACTAACAAGTTATTTAACCATATAAACACTAAAATAAACACAATACAGTCTCAACCATCTACAGATCAACAGCTGAAAGAAATAGACAAACACAAAAATGACACCATTATTTTTTGGCAATCGTCCCCAAAATAACCCAACTTGGAAAAATCAGTGCAATAGTTCTGAGGGTTTATTATTAAGCAACTTTTATGAGTACACTGGGTGCCAAACTAGCTCACTCGACAGTGATAAAAAAAATCTAGCAGTAATACCTTTCTTTGGAAGCAAATATTTTGAAAGTTTGCCCCACGAAACCCTCTCCAGCACAATTTGAGGCTCTGCATCAGCCCTCCTGGCCACTATGTCAGCTTGAAACCCTCTGTGTCAAACCTCTGAGGCTCTACGCAACCTCTTTGGCCCTCTGCGTCACTTCTGCAGCCTCTGCATGGATGACGCAGAACCTTCTGGCCTCTGCGTGGCTCCCTCTGGCTCTATGTCTGCCTCTCTACCTCTGTGCTGGTCTTCCGACACTATCTCTACCTCAGTACTCACTGCCCCTCACTGCAACTCTAATCACTGATTCGATTTCTCTTAGCAAACCTTGCTCTAGAAAGTCGAATGACTGATCACTCTGGTGTGTCTCCAATTGAACCTCAAGACTCCTCTTATACTTTTTCTGTTGAGTCTTCAACAGCCGAGATTACATCTCTAATCAATGGCTAAGATTAGATTTGGCTTGATCCATGTCATTTAGAACCTTCTAACCCAGTTTTATATTAATACCCATTAATATTTTTATTTTCTTAAGTTTAGACTTAGGAACCCATTAATAATATTAATTATTTTACTATTTCCTTCACCAGGCAGAATTTCCCCAAACCATTTCTCGGTGTTGGAGATCTCATGTGCTTTAGCCTCTCCACCAATTTTCATGGCTAGAGCACATTCGATGCTACCTCGAATCAACACTCCCTCTTAGCGAGGAATGTGCTCTAGTAATACTACACCACTGAGCATCACCCTGATTATACGGCACCGGTACCTGTGTTGATGCTAAGCCTTCCTACCCAACATCTTATGCACTGCTACCCATGGCTCTGCCACTACCACTGCTACATCTGTACAACATCTCCCTCTGCATTCGTGTTGTCGCTGGTCCCTTTTCCCAACACTGCATCTGCACTGCAGTTCTCTCTCATCGTGCTACTGCTATTGCTATTGCACTGCAACTCAGTTACTAAGAAGTAAGTAACTGATCCACCCAACTACTGACATCCTTTTCAGGCTAGAAACCCTCCCGATGCTGAAGCTCTCTCTGCGATATCATGTGCTCCCTCTGCTGCATCTGCGTTGCTGCAACAACTCTGTGCCTCTCACACCGCTGCAAACCTCTATGTGCCATCTTACACTGCTGCAACCTCCTTTGTGCCTATCATACTGCTGCAACCCTCTCTGCACTCTAGCACTCTATGTTGCTTCATTCGCATCCGCTTCTACCGATATCCGCCATCCTGCTACTGTCACTTCGAGGCTCCCGTAGCAAGGTATGATCCAAGAGTTTGGGTACCTCAAGGATCCTGCCCCTCATCGCCTATAGTCCTCCTGACTACCGCTCGATGTCTCCCCACCTCTTCTCTAGAGGTACATTAGCACTCATGTCACACAAAACAAACAGGATCCTGGCCTTCCAAATGACAAAGTTGGATGCTCCATCCAACCTGTCTTGATCCCTCAATCCATTCATTGCCATCTCTGCTCTTTTTTTCGACTCCTCTAAGTCTATACATCCCTCCTGGAAGTTCTCTCTTCGACTCATTCCGAGTCTCTACTTCCCTCATGGAATTTTTCCGCTAGACTCCCTCTGAGTCTCGATTTCCCTCCTGAAAATCCTTTTGCCAATAGTCAAATCGCACCTCTCTAATCTCCTATGCTCCTGCAACACTGATCTGGATTTCTTTGGCTAAAAATCCGCCTAGGTAGCGACTCCCTCTACCTTGGTTTTGCCCCATTAGGTACTGTTCTGTCTCAGCAGCAACAGCACCCCACCAGCTTCACTCCCCACAATCTGCCCACAGCTTCCTATGCCTTAGCAACTGAAGAACTGAGCCTCTAGGCTCTGCGCAATCCCAGGAAGGCTAATTTGCTCCCTTGGCCAACTGCGTCAACCCTCCTCGTCTCTGTGTGGCTCTTCGTGAGCCTCTTCTGCCTTCTTCTGCCTCTGCGTTGGCCTCTCTCTGGCTCGAACTGATGACGCAAACCCTCTGCATCAACTCTTCTCTGCTACTTTCTGCCTAGAAACAACTTCTGTCACTCGGGACAGTTGTTTCTGCTGCAAATTCTTAGATTCAGTTGGCGCCTTCAGCTCTCCTATGATCTACAACACTCTGATACCATGTTGAAATTTCTAAGTATTACTCGTTAGAAATTTTATCTGTATTCTCTGGTTTATTTCATCTACTTGTTTAATTACTAACAAGTTATTTAACCATATAAACACTGAAATAAACACAATACAGTCTCAACCATCTACAGATCAACAGCTGAAAGAAATAGACAAACACTCAAGTGACACCGTTATTTTTGGACAATCGTCGCCGGAAAAACCCAACTTGGGAAAACCAGTGTAGCAGTTCTAAGGATTTTATTATTAAGCAGCAGTTCTAAGGGTTTTATTATTAAGCAGCTTTTCTGAGTAGACTGGGTGCCAAACTGGCTCACCCGACAAAGATAAAAAAACTAGTAGTAATACCTCTATTCGGAAGCAGATATTCTGAAAGTCTGCCCCACGAAACCCTCTCCAGCACAATCTGAGGCTCTGTGTCAGCCTGAAACCCTCTGCGTCAGCCCTCTGAGGCTATGTGCAACCTCTCTGGCCCTCTGCGTCAGCCCTCTGAGGCTCTGTGCAACCTCTCTGGCCCTCTGCGTCACTTCTGCAGCCTCTATGTGGATGATGCAGGCCCTTCTGGCCTTTGCGCAGTCACTGCTAGCCTCTACATGGCTCCCTCTGGCGCTACGTCTGCCTCTCTGCATCTGCGCTGGTCTTCCGACACTATCTCTGCCTCTCTGCCTTGTACTCATTGCCCCTCGCTGCAACTCTGATCACTGATTCAATTTCTCTTAGCAAACCCCGCTCTAGAAAATCGAATGACTGATCACTCTAGTGTCTCCAACTGACCCTCAAGCCTCCTCTTATACTTTTTCTGTTGAATCTTCAACGGTAGAGATTACATCTCTAATCAACGGCTAAGATTAGATTTGGCTTGATCCATGTCATTTAGAACCTTCTAACCCAGTTTTATATTAATACCCATTAATATTTTTATTTTCCTAAGTTTAGACTTAGGAACCCATTAAAAATTTTAATTATTTTACTATATACTTCACCAGGCAGAATTTTCCCAAACCATTTCTGGGTCTTGGAGATCTCATGTGTTTTAGCCTCTCCACCAATTTTCATAGCTAGAGCACATCCAATGCTACCCCAAATCAACACTATTGTGTTTGTGGAAGCTTTGCTTCTATGTACTATGGTGTTTCATATGAATAAAAATACTTTGGAGAGCATTCATGGGTGTTTTTCTCTTAGAGTTTGTGTTTGGCTCAATGATGGTATAATTCTCTATTTGTGTTTAATTTGATTTTATTTTCTCAGACGTTTTTAAAGATTTGTGAATGTATAGCTATCTTACAATTGCAATTGGTTGTTTGATATGTTCTAGACTAGACAACTCTTTCTATTTTCATACAAATTCTAGAGTTCTATTGTCATTGTTTATTGATTTAATCCATATAAATTAATGTGCATTTGAAGTTTTGTAGAGGTCGTCTTTTGAATCAACTAGCAAGCGTGAGGAGAAGTCTTCAAGAGACCAACCCACTCTTGGCATAGCTTTCAAGGAGCTCCTATCGTCAGTTGAATCTTAATAGTTTATCTTTTGAGAGTGTTGGTTTTGCAAGGGTCCTTTTGACATAACTTAAACCGATTATTTCAAGCAAATATATATCTTATACTCTTGTGCTTTCATGTCTTTATCTAGCTAATCAAGAGCTTCTTATAAGCTAGACAAGTGATGAGGCCTTTTCCCATCACTCGATTTGGTTTTTGTATATTATTTTGTAGCATTATCATTCACTTACATGTTCTTTTCTCACACTAACTTTGGTTTTAGTTTTGCATCCGTAACATCTTTTCTTGTAGGTTCTCTCAAGCTTCAAGACTCATTCCAAGGAGGTCGTTGGCATTAGGAGAGTTTGTGAAGGAGGCTAGGTGGTACATCATTTTGGAGCTTGTATTCTCTAATTGTAAAATCATTTCATCCCTCTTGAAGCTCCCATAGCTTGAAGGGATTATCTTCTTGTTTCAAGATCTCACATTGTATCTTTCCATTACTCCTTGGGCAGCCCACAAAGAGGCTCCAACCTCATTTGTAACACCATAATAATAAAAAATTTGTTTTGTTTTGGGAGCGTCAGCCTACCCATTGGCATCCCTATCTCTCCATTTTAGGGAGAGAATCTTGGGTGGATTGACTTGTTGATTTTAACTCTTCCATTTTCTTTCACATCACATATGCATGCTCTAATTGGGAAGTAAAACAAACCGCATTTTTCTTCAAGTTTGCTACATGCTTTAAGCTTGCATTACTTGTTGCTACAAGTTTCAAAGACTACACTTACATTTGCAAAGCAACTTACTCTTACTTTATGCAAGCATCTCTACTATTGATTTTGCAAACTTTGATACATTTGGCTTGCCACTTGTCTAAATAATTCATGCACTATTGTTATGTGATATTTCAATTTTGAGTATATTTTGAAGCATTGTGTATTGGACAAGTTTACCTTTCAAAGCAACCATTTACTTTCATGTCCAGCTAGTCATGTCTTATTTTCCCAAGTTAAAGTTCTCTTTTGAAAAACTATTGTGGGCACAAATCTCAAGTTTATCATTCAAAGCATTGCAGTTTACTTTTGGGAAACTTTACATGTGATGTAGTTGCTCATCTTGCGAAAACATACATTTCAAGCTTCATTTGCTTTAATTTATTATTGGTTCATCATTTATCTTTAGCAACTCACAATTTTAATTTTTCATGAAGCTTATGCATCTTGTGTTTACTTGAGCAACTATACAAGTGATCTTGTGGAGCACATTTAATTGAAGCAATTTTCCATCTTTTACATAGCACTTACAATCTCACTTGCGTATCATATTAGGCATTCTAATTTAGTTGCATTTTACAATTAACCTCCAAGCATAAGCTTAGTTGATAGAAATCATAGGAAAAAGGCTTTATTGGAAAGTTCTTCCAATTGGTACGAAGTAAATTAAAGGCGTGTGACCCTGCAGTTATGAAGGTGGTTTGTCCCCTTGTAGTAACGAAGACACATGCTGGCTGGTAAAACTCATGGGACGGGTATCGTTAATGACACCATAGTGTCCTCGTCCCCTCTTTCTTACAGCCACCCCAATTTTTACCCTTTGGTAAGAGCTCAAAAGGAGGATCTCTCACCTAGATTAGGCATTTAGATTAAAACTAACCAAGATAATTGCATCCAATTTTACTTTAGGTGCATTTTAGATTAAAACATCTTATTGTTTTACTTCCAAACAACCATTACACTTGTCATTTGTGAATATGTGTTGAATACTTTGTTTTGGAAAGTATCATCTCATTCTATATTTTGCAAGTAGAATTCTAATTGGTTTCCTTTGCAAGATATTATTTCCTTATATGCTTTGCATTAACAAGTGATCATATATCTTGAAAGCATTTTTATATCTTGTATTTATTATTTTATTGTGCTAACATCTTTTGTTTCATTTTTAGGATTGCTTGTGCTTCCATTTGAAAGCATTTCATTTATTTTGAGCAAGTATCTTTCATTTTTGAGCAATATTTGAAAGCATGGGTTTTACATATGCTTATTACTATCTCATGTGGTGATGGTTATTAAAGTTGATTTTGGTTCACATTGCTCATATTATATTTGTTTTCAATTTCAAAAGTAATTCATTTCATTTTAACATCTCCTAGAAACCTGACATCTTCTAACTTAGTTTTCCATTTAGGCACCACCCCTTTAGCAAACCTAGGAGATAGCTTAAACGGAAAGAGTTGGGAATAGGTGGTAGCCCCTTATCTTTAATTTGCCACCAACCACACCTTGTGGAGTTAAGGGCTTTTCTCACTAACTAGTAGGTCTGTGTGACGGGCGGCAAAAAAAATTTGGTGTCATTGTCGGGGACAAATCTTCTCGTACTTGGGAAATCGACTAACTTTTGGTTTTAGCATATTGGACTTTAGGATTAGATTCTTACTCAAGTGGCAACTCCATTGAATTCAAATTTTGCAAGAGTTTCTACTAGGAGAAATCCAAGTTGTATAGTTAGACCCACTCTTAAACCTAAAAGGATTTTTAGAGAGAGGTTAAATAAACTTTCTCATAGTAGAACCCTTGATAATCTTGGACAAAAGGCTATTTCTAATAGTCATTTTCTTTTTCAAGAACAAGTGGAACCAAGCATCATGAATGATCTTTTTGCTCCTTGTAATTTTACTTAACATAAATGGCTATCCTCACAATATCCTTGACAAAGCTATTGAAAAGTTGCCTTCTTTTCAAGGTAACAATGCCATTAATGCTACATCACATCTCAAGAATATCAATGTTTGCATTTTCAAGTGGTGTAACATTGCTAACTATCAGGATGTAAAGATGAGACTTTTTGTTCTCTTTCGAAGAGGATGTTCTTGATTGGTTCACTGAGCAACCTACTAACTCATATGACTCCTTACAAGCAATCATCAATGCTTTCATAGAAAAATTTGGAGAGAAGAAAGAAAATAGTCATTTAACCAATGCCATTAGCAACATGAAGAAAATTGAGAATGAAAACATGGAGTTTAACAAAAGATTTAATGAGCTGGTGAAAAACATGTCTGTTACTGTTAAACCTCCTGATGAATTTCTTTTGTGCTCATATTTGGATGCTTTTTGTGTTGACATTGCTTATGAGTTGAGGAGGAAAGAGCCTGCAAATTTGGGTGTAGCCCAAACTGAAGCCTTGAAGATGGAAAGGGTTAGAAAGCAATCAAGAAAATCTGAAATACCTGGTTTCAATAGAGGGCCATCAAAATCTAATGATTCCAAAGGCAAGGCCAAGGAATAGACTACACATGACCCTATTAAAGAATTAACTCAACTCATCAAGACTATGGAAGCAACTCACACTAAAGAAATGTAAGCCATGTAAAATAGGTAGGTGGCCATGGAAAGACCACAAGCGCAAAGATTTCAACCTAAGCCAAACGATTGACGGCAAAAGAATAAGGGCCCTCCACAACATTACAGGCCTCCAAATCCATTGGAATCCACCAACATGGTAGATCAAAGTCCCCCTTTTTGTAGGCCATGTAATGAGTTCCATGAAGAAGCCAAATGCCCATATGTAAAGAGAATTATGGAAGGTAGCATGTTGGGAGATGAACATGTAGGAACATGTGGTCAAATCAATATGTTGTCCATGGAAGATCAAATGTACACCATTGAAAGAAATCAAGAGATTGACCATAGGCCTAATAATCTTAGGGTTGACAATATGATTGCAAATTTTGACAAAGTCACTAAGAGTTTTGGGGAAAAGCTTAAATCTAGACAAATTCTTGCGATGGAAAAACACAAACAGATGACTTATCAGACAAGGGATATTCAAAACAAGAATAATCACATAAATTTTTCTCCTCCTACTTCAGAATTAAATTTTGATTTGGGCAATTGGGTGAATAATGCAAAGGTTTCTATCAGTGACAGAGCTTTTAAAGATACCATCTCAAAGGACCAAGTTACTAAGTGCCATTGAAGTTGTTCAAAGAAAGAAAATCAAAATGATGAACCAGAAGACGAAGAAATTATATTGAGAAGTATGAACTATTATGTGAGGAATGAAGATCATCAACCATTTTTTGTTTCTTTGATAGTGAATGATTGTCTTTTACACAAATGCATGCTAGATTCAGGGGCTTCATCAAATCTCATGACTAAGAAAGTTATGGAGCAACTGAACTTACGGGTATCTATGCCCTATCAAAACATATGTTCAATGGATTCAGAAAGAATTGAAGTGTATGGAATAATTAAAGATTTACAGGTCTTCCTAGCTGCATGCCCAGACAAAATAATGATTATGGATATTGTTGTAATATATGTGCCTGATGCATGGGGAATGCTCCTATCAAGAAAACGAGCATCAGATTTAGGTGGTAGCCTTCAAATGGGCTTATCATATGCCCCCATCCCCATGCCTGATAAATACCTTTGTTAGGATTGATCGAGAATTAGAGTGAAGATATCATGCTGAGGATCTAAGGAAGCCCAACAATGAAATTATCTATGAGTCAGACAAGCCAGGAAGTGATGCAGTGTTGACAAACTGTTTCCTCCCCCTAACAAAGCAGAATCAGAATGAAGAATTTACGCATATCACAAAAAGCTTGGGTACTTCAAATCTTCCATCAGAGAATTCTCAAAACAAGCCAGTAAGATTGACAATGTTTGCATCATCATCACCATTACAACTAACTACGAAGAAAATAAAAAAGTGAAAGAAGAAAAAAGGCATAAGAAATGAATCACTAGTTTTGAGCAAGATCATGCCTCAACAAATCAATGGTCGAAAAGGGAAAAGGAAGAGGCTTGGTATATTTGACGACCACAAACAGGTTAATATTGGGGCAAGTCAAAGTCCCAAGATAGTTAGGATTGGACAAGGCACATCAGAGAAAGAACCTAAGGATCTGCCTATGAGTAGGCAGGTTCTCAAGATGGATTTCACCGAAGACATCTGATGCCATGGGGCATCTCTTGCATTGTATTTCTAACCCTATCCTTTATAATTTTTGGTTAATTAGTTTCATTTCATGAATAAATTGTCAATTATGATCTTAGAATAAATTTCCATCTCTTCATTTCTATACTTGATTTCATATGATGATATTTTGAATGGATACTGTTGATATATGTCTTTTGTTGGTGGATGCAGATTCCAAGTTATTGCACACTATCACTTCCTATCTAGCATGCATCCCCATATGGAGCCAAATGTTGACAACTGGAGTGGCACCCAAAGATTGTATGAAGACTCCATGCCCAAGGATGTACCAATGGATGCTTGTACCATCAGAGTTCATCATATACTAGAGTTTTTCAACTCTACTTCTCTTTCTTATCATTTTTTGTTGTACCCGAATTCCACAAGCCATATGGGGATGATGTTAAGTGATGCTAGTATGATGCGTTTGAGTCATGTAACATGCTTAGGTAGCTTGGGACCTTGTCATCAAGTGAGTATTACTATGGAAAGTTTTTTAAACTTGGTTAATTATCATCTCCTTACGAGGACTTAATAATTAATTGAGTTTTTTCCTCCAAGCATAACCCCAAAGCCAGAGTATGGCTTGATGGTGAGGCCTTGGGTGAGTCCTAGTGTCTACAGTCATTGTATATTACCATACTATATTACTTGGAAAGTTTCATGGAGTTTGGTTAGGTCTAAGGGGTCATTTTTTAATTTTTAAAATTTCTCGTAGAGCGGAAATAAGAATAAAATTTGTATCTGAAATGTAATAAGTGATGTCTAAAAAAGTATGGGGTATGAGTAATAAAATTGCACCTCTCACCCTCAAATTTCTACTAAGAAACACTTTGAAGGTTAAAAATGTGTTCAAGACCCTCAAAACCCATTTTTCCTAAGTTTAATGGGAAATCTAGCTATTAATTAAGTCATAAATAAATTAAAATAGAGAAATATAAATGCTCCATGTGAGAAAATGACTTGGAAATTATCCCAAGTCAAAGAGTTTAGTCAAAGGACATGTGGAGGATGATTGAGCACCTTACACCATAAATTCACCACTCCCACAAGGAAATTGAATTTCTTGCACTTAATTATGAAGTTGCTTACTTGGAAATCGAAATTTTGGAAGATTTAATCCACACAAAAGAATATTTGATGGAATATTTTGATGGAGAATTTCATGGAAGCTTGTCTCACCTTAGCTCCACTTCTTCTACACTTGGCATATGCACTTGGAGATTTCAAGTTGCACTTGGAGGCCCACGCAGTTCATGATGAGGATATTTGTTGGGCACATTGGGATCATCGTTTGAGGTGGCACTTCATGGCTAGATGGATGGGGAGTTAACTCCCTCTCATTTCACAGTTGGAGAATTCGATTTCTTGGTGGGGATTGCTCATGCCACATATGGAGTTCGATTTGGTGGAGCCTCTACACTTTTGCTCTTTCATCCACACTTGTAACTCGACTTGCTCTTCTTGGGATTTCCTCCATAGCCATTTGTCATATGGATGCTACATTGGGATTTACACCCATTCTCCTATATAATTGAGCCTTGGGTCCTTATTTTGTATTTTTTGCAACGAGCTATTGTGCTTGGGAAAGATTTGCTTCTATGTACTCTGGTGCTTCATATGAATAAAAAGACTTTGGGGTTTATTCATGGGTGTTTCTCTCTTGGAGTTTGTGTTTGTTTCAATGATGATATAATTCTCTACTAGTGTTTAATTTGATTTTATTTTCTCATATGTTTTTATAGATTTGTGAATGTATAATTATTTTACATTTGCAATTGATTATTTGATATGCTCTCGACTAGACAACTCTCTCTATTTTCATACAAATTTTAGAGTTCTCTTGTCATTGTTTATTGATTAATCCATATGAGCTAATGTGCATTTGAAGTTTCGTAAAGGCCATCTTTTGGCTGAACTAATAAGCATGAGGGCAAGTCTTCAAAAGACCAACCCACTCTTGGCATAGCTTTCAAAGAGCTCCTATCATTATTTGAATCTTAATAGTTTATCTTTCGAGAGTGTTGGTTTTGCAGGGGTCCTTTTGACATAGTTTGTGCTTAATTGCAAGTTAATGTAGAGGTCATCTTTTGAATCAACTAGCAAGCGTGAGGAGAAGTCTTCCAGAGACCAACCCACTCTTGGCATAGCTTTCAAGGAGCTCCTATCGTCAGTTGAATCTTAATAGCTTATCTTTTGAGAGTGTTAGTTTTGCAAGGGTCCTTTTGACATAGCTTAAACCAATTATTTCAAACAAATATATATCTTATACTCTTGTGCTTTCATGTCTTTATCTAGCTAATCAAGAGCTTCTTATAAGCTAGACAAGTGATGAGGCCTTTTCCCATCACTTGATTTGGTTTTTGTATATTATTTTGTAGCATTATCATTCACTTACATGTTCTTTTCTCACACTAACTTTGGTTTTAGTTTTGCATCCCTAACATCTTTTCTTGTAGGTTCTCTCAAGCTTCAAGACTCATTCCAAGGAGGTCGTTGGCATTAGGAGAGTTTGTGAAGGAGGCTAGGTGGTACATCATTTTGGAGCTTGTATTCTCTAATTGTAAAATCATTTCATCCCTCTTGAAGCTCCCATAGCTTGAAGGGATTATCTTCTTGTTTCAAGATCTCACATTGTATCTTTCCATTACTCCTTGGGCAGCCCTCAAAGAGGCTCCAACCTCATTTGTAACACTATAATAATAAAAAAATTGTTTTGTTTTGGGAGTGTCGGCCTACCCATTGGCATCCCTATCTCTCCATTGTAGGGAGAGAATCATGGGTGGATTGACTTGTTGATTTTAACTCTTCCATTTTCTTTCACATCACATATGCATGCTCTAATTGGGAAGTAAAACAAACCGCATTTTCTTCAAGTTTGCTACATGCTTTAAGCTTGCATTACTTATTGCTACAAGTTTCAAAGACTAAATTTACATTTGCAAAGCAACTTACTCTTACTTTATGCAAGCATCTCTACTATTGATTTTGCAAACTTTGATACATTTGGCTTGCCACTTGTCTAAATAATTCATGCACTAATGTTATGTGATATTTCAATTTTGAGTATATTTTGAAGCATTGTGTATTGGACAAGTTTACCTTTCAAAGCAACCATTTACTTTCATGTCCAGCTAGTCATGTCTTATTTTCCCAAGTTAAAGTTCTCTTTTGCAAAACTATTGTGGGCACAAATCTCAAGTTTATCTTTCAAAGCATTGCAGTTTACTTTTGGGAAACTTTACATGTGATGTAGTTGCTCATCTTGCGAAAACATACATTTCAAGCTTCATTTGCTTTAATTTATTATTGGTTCATCATTTATCTTTAGCAACTCACAATTTTAATTTTTCATGAAGCTTATGCATCTTGTGTTTACTTGAGCAACTATACAAGTGATCTTGTGGAGCACATTTAATTGAAGCAATTTCCATCTTTTATGTATCACTTATAATCTCACTTGCATATCATATTAGGAATTTTAATTTAGTTGCATTTTAAAATTAACCTCCAAGCATAAGCTTGGTTGATAGAAATCATAGGAAAAAGACATTCTATGATGTACAGTAAAGGCATATGACCCTGCAGTTATGAAGGTGGCTTGTCCCCAAGTAGCAACTAAGGCACACACTGGCTAGTAAGACTGAAGGAACGAGTATCATTAATGACACCATTGTGTCCTCGCCCCTTCTTTCTTACAGTCACCACAATTTTTACCCTTTGGTAAGAGCTCAAAAGGAGGATCTTTCACCTATATTAGGCATTTAAATTAAAAGTAACCAAGATAATTGCATCCAATTTTAGTTTAGGTGCATTTCATTTTAACACATCTTATTGTTTTACTTGCAAATAACCATTACACTTGTCATTTGTGAATATGTGTTGAATACTTTGTTTTTGCAAGTATCATCTCATTCTATATTTTTCAAGTAGAATTCTAATCAGTTTCCTTTGCAAGATATTATTTCATTGTATGCTTTGGAATAGCAAGTGATCATATATCTTGAAAGCATCTCTATATCTTGTATTGATTATTTTATAGTGCTAACATCTTTTGTTTTATTTTCAGGATTGTTTGTGCTTCCATTTAAAAGCATTTCATTTATGTTGAGCAAGTATCTTTTATTTTTGAGAAATATTTGAAAGCATTGGTTTTACATATGCTTATTATTATCTCATGTGTTGATGGTTATTAAAGTTGATTTTGGTTCACATTGCTCAAATTATATTTGCTTGCAATCTCAAAAGTAATTCATTTCACTTTAACATCTCCTAGAAACCTCACATCTTTTAACTTAGTTTTCCATTTAGGGACCACCCCCCTTAGCTAACCTTGGAGATAGCTTAAACGGAGAGAGTTGGGAATAGGTGACAGCACCTTCTCTTTGATTTGCCACCAACCACACATTGTGGGGTTAAGGGATTTTCTCACTAACTAGTAGGTGTGTGTGACGAGCGACAACGGGTCCTGAAAACATCTTTTCGGCAACATCGGCGAAAAAATCAACAAACTTTAAAAAATCCAAAATTATATTCATTTTTTTCATATTTTTAAACATATAAGGCAACATCAACAAGAAATAAACACATTGGCACATAAATATGAAGAAAGCACTAATATATATGATGTAATGGATGTCATGTAAAAAGGATACATCAAAGGCAATACCAAATCCCACTAATCCCTGATAATTGTCTAATCAAGGACTCAAATTTGGAGAACCAATACAAAATAACATCACATATATAAATGTTTCTCATCATCATGAGTTATATGTAGCAAAACAAACAAAACTAGTGGCTAGCTATCTAAGATTAGTGCCCTCTCCCCCTTTTGCGAGAAAAGATGATGGGTTGTTTTCCAGGCCTGCCCCTAGCAGTGAAGGCCCTGGCCTTGCACCTAATGTCAAACGATGACCGTTGGGAATGGAACTATGCTCTCCTATATCTATAGAAGATGGCGTTGATGCTCCCACATTCTCCTCCTCCTCCTCCTCCTCCTCCCCGGAGTCCTCCTCTTGCTACCCCTGTACTAACGACGACTCCTCTAACCATGTAGGTGGCTCCTCCATGATGGGAACCTCAAACACCACCCTCCACTTAAACAATACATCAATATTGTCTAAGGAAATAGCATCCACATCCAGTGGTTTCTCTATATACTTCACCCATAGTCAAAGATTGTAAGGGACAGACACTAAGTCATTAAGGCGTGAGAACTCCAACTCTAAGAGTATCATAAAAAAATTAATGAGTCTTGACACTTGAGGTTCATAAATTACAATAAATTTAATTTCTTAGTTGAAGGTTGAAGCTCAAAGTTACAACCTGTTGCGCTTCTTTGAGTGTATTTTCTCAAATACACCAATTGTGCTCACACCCCTAAGCGATACAGGTCTGACTAAGGATTCTGATGGCCAATTTCTGCACATTTGGTGCCCTTGCATCATAGCTTCGCCACCAAACATCTACAACAAAATAAAGAAAAGTTACAAATTAAAACATAATTAAACTTTCAAATAAAACATAATTGAATTTAAAAAATCTAGAATTCAAAATTAGTAAATTCTAATGAGTCATGACTTGTATCTTACGTGGCATGAAGATGGTCCTTTCACAAATAGCATCACCAAAAAGCCAAATAGACCAACACGATCTCGATACATCTGTATCTCGTGGTTGATTTTGTTGCGAAGCTCAAGATCAAGTACCATCCTATGAATACTAGTATGCAACCCTTCCATCACCTCGCAATCAAAATCGAAGTTGCTTTTGTAGGAAAAAACAGGTTTGTGTAAAAGTGTTGTTGCATGAATGGGTCGATGAAGCATCCCTGTCCACCAACTATCAATCACATCCCATAACATCATCTATCTATTAAACCTAGCGGAACCCTTGTCTGCATAATAAGCATGAATGGTCTCTTTGGCCCTATCCATGGACTCATACAAATAAGCCATTACAGGTTTATCGCCATCTACCAATCTCAGAACCTTTACTATAGGTTCACTAATTGAGCACACTTCTTCTACTCCTTACCAAAAGATGTCAATGTACACCATTTTTCCAATGGTTCTCCCATCTTGTCTCCTGCTATATCTACAATCACACCACTCATCAGAAACAAACATTTTCTTCAACTTAAACAGACATTGAAGCAAAGATTCAATGGTAATGAAGTTGGTGGAAAAATGTGTGATTGCAGGACACCGCAACTCTCTATTTTTGGTGCATCTCCTCATGAGGCTAAGAACAAAAGCATGGTTATATATGAACTTGGGGATGCTCCAAGCCATATCAATCACCTCCTTGATGAAGGAGAGTTTCCCAATATCGTTAAGAATCAAATCGATAGAATGTGTTGTGCATGGAGTCTAGAACAATTAACGGTGCTTGTCCATAAGCATCTTACGAACAACCACATAATTAGTTGCATTATCTATTACGACTTGCACCACATTCTGCACACCAATCTCCTAGACGAACCCATTTAACAACTCACATATCAATGTTGCATCTTTTATATGTGCTAATGCACCCACTGATTTAATAAACTTGGTACCTTTAAGGCAATGTACCAAGAAATTTAGAAGGGTCCTATTTGTTAATTTTTTTCTTAGGGCTATATTGTTCTTTGCTTTGATAATTGTATTTCTATATACTTTTCATCATTTACATATCCATTCACCCCATAATATCATCACATCATATGCAATTATGTAGAAAGAACAACACCATCAACAATCCAAGGGAAATAAAAGAAACATCAGAAGAAAAGCACACACACATAGAGACACCAAGATTGGTCAGAGACCAGGGCAAAACCCCACAAGGATGAAAACTTGAAATTCAATTCTTCTTCTATTAGATATTCATTAATTGTTCAGCTGAGATACAAAGTACAATAGTCGTGAGACATCATCATCAAACACAAGGCCTCCTAGGGTCAACAAGAGTCTTTTCACAACTTCGTTTGTGCACTGAAGCTAATCCAAAAGAATTGATATCATATTGCCACATCTGTCATAGAGGCATTGTCATCAATGTCAAGGAAACACTCTCACAATCATGGCAATATTGTCATCCTACCATCGCTGAATTATAGCAATATTGTCAATAAATATAGTTTTTCCTAGTGCCAATACAGCTGCTATATTGCCAAGTCAAACTATTAGGGTCTCTACATAAATATTTGAATCAAAGAGTTTCTCTGATTCTATACTGCTCTGCAGATATACATATATATACAATGGCATACAACTATATGAAGTGAGTTGGAAAGCCATTCATACCACAGAGAAACAATGATGTTAACCATGCAGAAGAACAATGTGTGTTGATGTCATATCCCAAAGCAAAACAAAGCATCTCGATGCTAACCATATTATAGAGAAACAGATTGTATCGCTAAAGAGAAACAGAGTATAAATATCATGATACATCAAATTGTCTGCCATGTCTATTGTATCATGTCACTAGGGAGTCTACCATGTCATGGATACATTGTTTGCCATGTCCACACACACACACACACACATATATTGTCTGCCATACCATGTATATACATGTTTGCCATACCAAGACATTGACTTCCATATAAAAACATTGTCTGTCGTACCATATATGTACATGTTGTTTGCCATACCAAGACACTCTCTACCATATCAAAACATTGTCCGCCATACCATGTATATACGTGTTTGCCATACCATGCTATACACAATGCGATGATAATTACAGTGACCATACAATGCAAACTAAGTGCAATGCGAGCTTATACAATAAGTGTGATGTTAATTACAAATAGTAGAGTATACCATACATATCGAAATGCCATACATGTATTACAGTGTGCCATATTTACATAAGCTACATGGAGATTCGATGTCAGCGTGACTGTGTGCTTTTCAACGAGTCACTAGTTATTCCATATGCAAGCCATAGATTATGACATACATGAATATACCTTATGCGAGCAAGAGATTATAACGAACTCGGACATACCATATGCAAGCCAGAGATTACAGTCATACCATATGCACGCTAGAGATTATAGTCATACCATATGCACACTAGAGATTACAGTCATATTGTTGTCACCTGCCGCCTACACCTACCTACAGGTTAGTGAGAAAACCCTTCAACCCCACAAGGTGTGGTTAGTGGCAGGGAACTCAGAGAAGGGGTTGTCACATTGTTCTCAACTCTCTCTATCTAAGTTATCTCCTAACTTAGTTAAGGGGGTTGGTCCCCAATGAAAAGTTAAGTTAAAAGTGATATGAGTTTCTAGAAGAGAGTTAAATTGGATTACTTGTCAAAAATTAGTTGTTTCCAAAAATTAAGCAAGCATATAAATGCGCAAATTTCATTGATATATTCAAAGTATAGACCAATGCATTCAAGTAAATAACAATAGCTTGCTCAAAAAATGAAATCAAGATACAATGATAGTCAACTTAAATGTTAGACCAGAATAAGCATACGAACGCTAATTGCAAACCTTCTGGCTCAGCATCAACCTCTGCGTAAGCCCTTCTAGCTCAACATCAACCTCTGCGTAAGCCCTTCTAGCTCAGCATCAACCTTTGCGTAAGCCCTTCTGGCTCAGCGTCAACGCCTCCTAGGTATTGCGTTGCCTCCTTCTGGTGTCTCTCTGTCTCTTTGTTGTGTATCCTGGGCTCTAGAGAAGATACTCCAACCCAACTATCCCTGCCGCTCACTGCACAAGCTCACTATCGAAATTCTCTCGACAGTGGCTCTGCTTCAGAAAATCGAACTTCTAAACTCACTCTATGTGTTTTTCTAAGTGACCATCAAACCTCCTTAAATAATCTCCTCGTTGACATTCAACAACCCAGATTAGAAGCTAATCAACGGCTTAGATCATTTATGATTGATCCTCGCCTTCTTCTAGAAGTTACACCCACAGTTTATATTAATACCCTTTAATTATTTTATTTTCCTAAGTTTAGACTTAGGGTTCCTTTAAAAATAATTATTTATTTTAATAAAACTATTTCTGGGTGGAATTTCCCAAAACACTTTCTGGGTTCTTTGGAATACATGAGCCCAAGCCTCCCTACAAAATTTGAGACTTATAGCACATCCAATGCTACCAAAAATGAACAATCTCTCTCTTGAGAATTTCAAACTTCTCTTTGGATGTCTATTGGAAATCTTTTGATGCATTTCGATATTTTTGGGAGTTGAAATTGTACTCTTTCTTGGAGCTGCTATCTTGATCTTGGATTGGATATATCTCTTGTTATCTTGTAAGTGATTTTGTTGAAGGTTTTTCATGTAATAATGTCTAATGTGTGGAAATTTGCAACTAGATAGTTATTCTTGTGCCCCAATTATTGAATATCATTGAAAAGATTGTTAGATTGAAAATTTTGCATGTTACTCATTTAATAGCAAGTAGATAAATGTTCCTAGTGGATTAAAACTTGTTTTTCTTCCATGAAAGTCCAATGATCTTGGGTGGGTAAATGCTAAAGTGTGATTGCTAGGGCATCACAATTTAGCCTCCTTGAAAACAAATTTTCGCTGAATTTTGAATCACATAGACTCCATAGCCTACGGGTAAGGCATTGATCCAAGTAAATTTGGTGATCACCCCTTTCTCCCTTCTCTTTTTCTTCTCCCAAAAATTTTAACTTCCTTCCTATTGCACACATTTTATCAAAGTTCCAAGGAAGCGGAAGTGCCAATTTTTTTTTCAACAAGATCAGGTCCTCTATCAACTGTCTACATGTCATTGTAAACCCATTCTGCAAGTTATGTAATGTAAATGATCCTAGTAAGACCTTGAGTCTATGTAACAACCTAGGTAAGCCTATAATTTTGATGACGAATTCCATCCTAGGAGGTTTTTTAACCTCGTTGATTCCTTGTGTTTTCTAGACACAGTTAATCAAAAGAGTTTTTTCCCTCCAACTTAAACCCCAAAGGTACGGTGAAATTTATTGTCGGAATATTAGGTGAGTCCTACTGTTTTTAGTCGAATCTGATGTAAAAGTGATTTGGGAATAATTTAAGCTAGTTGGCTTAATTATTTTATTACAAATCACTTGGTCTACTAGATCATATTGTGTCCCAAATGGATTGTGTCTTAAGGGTCTAACCAAATGTGTATTCGCCCTTTAAGGATAGTAAATGTAAAATCTTATGTATTAGAAAGTGGAAAAATTTTATAATCCCCTCGTGTAAATTAATTAATTTTTCTGGCAAAATAAAACCCTAAGCCAGAAAATTAATTAATTCGAGTCAAAAATAAATTGTCTCAGGAAAAATAATTCTCCAAGTGGAAAAATTTGTGGTTCCTAAAGGAATCAATTTTAAAAAGTCCTCCACCAAGAGAATATTGTATATTTCAAGAAAATTTGGACCCTTGGACCTTGGTGGTTAAGTCAAAGTCAAATTTTTTAAGAAATCAGCTCAAAATAATTAATTTTGAACTAATAAAAAATCAAGGGCCAAGATTAAAAGATCTTGAAGTGTTTATCAACGGCCAAGATAATTTTGACAATGATCAAAGAAACTAGCCATTATATTTCCACTTGGAAGATAGATCTATAAATTAGAGAGTCATTTAGGTCTCTATCATCTTGATCTCTAGCTAGAAAATTGTTGTTGAAGCATCTTTGTAACTATTGTTCAACTAGGAACTATTTTTTCTATCATAATAAAGACTTTCGGGGTGCAATTCAAGGTGTTCTTGCTTATTGATTTGTGGTATGTGTTGACTACGAGCATCTCTATGTTGTGCTAAATATTGGTAAGATCTATTTTTTTCATTAAATGGAAATAAAATCATACTATTAATAGTTTTGGGCTAATTTTAGGTGGTTTGATTGACCATGTGATCTAGCAAATTATTTTTGAGATATATACATAGTGTTTGCAGGCACTTCAATCCTTGGCCTCCAAGTTCACAAACTTGGGCAAGAATCACTATTGCTTGGATTCCAAATATTTGTATGGTGGATTAAATCTTCGCTAAGGCTATAGTATACATTGCGGGTTTTTAAGTATTTTTTAGCCATTCATCAAAGGAAAAAACTCCATAAAAATATTTTTCTCAAAAAATTCAAAATTTTTAAAACCCTTGTATCTTTGTAGATGTTGTGAATAATTTTGTAAATATAATTTGTAAATTATTTTTTCTAACTTGGGTTTTGGGGTTTTAAAGTATTTTGTATATATTTGAAGTTTGGGTGTTGTATTTTCCATTTTTGCACGTTGGATCAAGGGATCAAGTTGAAGAAGAGCTAAATCTAGGCCCTTAAGGGTAAGATCTAGTCTCTTGAAAAATTTTGCAAGACTATTCACTAAAGATTTTGCAGCAAAATTTAGATCCGGAAACGAAATAAATTTTTCGAGACAAGGGTTTTCATTTTCAGGCCTCCCAGTACCAAATCCGACCTCTCCAAGGCTTAGCATCAGCCTCTAAGGCCCCAACATCAGCCTTTTAACCCCTAGCATCCAGCTTTTAGGGTCTCCATTGCCCTTGCGTCAAGCCTTTAGGCCTTTTCCTCCTCCAACGTTGCCTCTTTCCAGCATTCTCTTTCCTTTTCAGCCCCTGATCTATCATCCTAACCCTCAATGTTGGCCTTCCTTGGCCTAGCGTTGGCTCTTATTGGCCATCTTTCTGCCCTAGTTTTCCCTAAACCCTAACCTGAATTTTTTGAGATTAATTCCTTGTGGTTTTGCAGATTTTTTGAGCTCCAAAAGACTAATCTTCAAAAAATTTCTTCATCCTAAAATTTTGGTTCACTTTGGCAAGTGCATCTATATAAGGCCTTGGGCCTAGGGCTTGACCTCTAAACCCTTGTTTTATCTTTGTTTTATTGCAGTAGTTAAATCAATGAGATTTAGGCCCTAAAATCACATGCAAATTGGCCAAAAATGGTTTAAAATTGCAATATTTTCATTTCCCTAATTTTTGGCCACTTTGGCACCTTAGATTTAGCCTATAGATCTAATTTTACGCTTGCTGGAATTTACTACATAACTGAAGATTTCAGATCTGCAATTTCTGAATCACACACTTAAAGAGGGTTTAAAAACTTCAAATTTTAAGTTTCCGGTAAATTTCCCTATTTTTAGGCAATTTTGGCACAGTTCTTAGCCTCATTAGCTTGTTGATCTGTGGTTTATTCACTGCTGTAATTAATAGATCATCTCTGAAATATCTCTGAAAAATACATTTTAAAGGGGCTAATTCACCTCATTTTTCAGTTAGCT
This sequence comes from Pinus taeda, assembly GCA_000404065.3. Taxonomy (NCBI): domain Eukaryota; kingdom Viridiplantae; phylum Streptophyta; class Pinopsida; order Pinales; family Pinaceae; genus Pinus; species Pinus taeda. The sequence goes on along the minus strand of APFE030266821.1, from coordinate 279,796 downwards.
AAGTTTACTTAGCAATTGGATTGCTTCTTATAACATTGGGCAAGCATATAGACTTGGAATTTGTCATTTACTTACTGCTGTCATAATAGTCACTTGTTGCTGATAAAAGGATCATAGCAACATAAAGTACAAAAGTGTCTTCATAGTTCTATATCTTGTTGTTACTTGTTCCTAGCATTTATATGGTGAAAGTGACTAACAATGTGTTGTTCTTGTGAGTTTGTGTTATCATAATTTATACTTCACATCTAATAAGCTCACTCACCTAAAAGCACTTGAATCATAAATTGTCTTGGCGATAAGTCTGTTGATTTGATTGAGTTCCTCTTAATAATTTGCCATTAAAGTGATAAGATCATTCTTAATCTTGTTTGGGGCATCTAAGTTTCCATTGGTTATCTCAATAGCGATATTTGGCTCATCCCAAGTATTGAATGTTGTTGAATATTGGCATATTATAGCTTTGTGGTTAATTGATAAGGCATCTAACAATCTTGTTGAAGCAAATCACTCACATACTTTGTATGAGAATCTAGGCAGCGGTTGTCCATCCGGTTGCTTCGCATCTAATTTGTAAATAAGCGAGAATTTGACTCCATAAGGCACTGGTCTCAACAGTGAATCTAGTCTCATATCTTACTTAAATTAACCAAGTGACTAGACCACTCAACTGTGTCTCCTAGATAAGTTGGTCCCCAACTTGTCTCTCATCTTATTTTCCATAGGGACTACCCCCCAAACCCTGTTGTTGGGAGACAGCTAGAACGCAGTGGGCGGAGATCAACTTGACAACCCCCCGCCCTGAGGAGTTGTTGCGATGTCGGTGCAATTTGGGCAACAATATTTCCTAGATAGCCTAGCTAGGGTTGCATGCAAATTCCTTTAGAGGAATTCTTGAACTCCGCTTGTACAAGGTACTGCGCTAGTGTCTCCTCTAGGAATCCTCCAAGTTTCACGCAATTCCTACAGTTCATTTGAGAGAAAACTTAAGCCCTAGCTCGGACTTTGAATACCCATCTTGAACATAGTAGTGAGATTTCTTGAGGGTTTTTGCACATAGTATTCGATGGAATAAATCACTTTAAAACCATTTCCCTACACTGCCTTGAACTAGTGAGCTCCTTGGAGTGTCGCCTCCCATGGTTATTCATAAACCCTAGGTCTTGTGTGGTCCCATTCTAGGCTTCACAAAAATAGAAAAACCCTATTTAAAGGCATATAATCATCATATAAAGCTTCTTGAGAGATCCTAATCCTCTTTGGAGCCTTGACCTTAGGCATCCTTATCATTATTGAATATCGCTAACCCTAGGTCTAGGCTTCCTCATAGGTCTTTCTTGGAGAGCCCCTAGCTTCTCTTGAAGCATTGAGCCCTAATTAAGCCTCTCCTTGAACGGGCCTTGGAAATCATTTTATGCCTTGTCATTGATCTCATCATTTCAGGTGATTTCCCTCATACTGGGACTCCTCCCATTGGTGAAAGCTTGTAAAGAGTAGGGGACATCGACTAAGGTGATAGTGGGTCTTTTCTCCCATTGTTGTTATTTGGTCTAGTAGTTGTGCCTTAGGTACCCCTCCTAGGACCCCTGCTAAATTGTGTGGCAACATGTACCTTGGGTTATTTCACCTCATTTGACAAGTATAAATAGAGGGTGTGATGTCTCATTTCCTCTAGCAAGCAAGAGCAACTTTCTTCTCTCTCTTCATTATTTCTCTTATCCCTCTTGGACAACCACACGTGTGGAGCAAGAAGGTTGTAGGAGCCAAGGAAAATCATAGGAGCTGCAAGAAGGCCACTATTTGTAAGAGAAACAGGGCTAAAAGAGGGCTAAAGGGGTTGACCTCAAAGGACAGCAGGTTGGCCAAATTTGAATGGTATTTTGACTTGGATATTGCCACAATTTTCTAGACAAATTGGTGATTTGTAAACCTTCTTGAAGAATAATTTCTCCTAAGAAAAGTTGTTGGGTTTTTTTCCCAAGGTTGGGTTTCTAGGGTAAAATTGTTGTCTCTATTGTGCATGGTTATCTTTCTATGATCTTTATTGTTTCCTCTGCATTTACTGTTGAGATTTTTTGAAGTGTAATGATCCGGATTTAAACAAGAACGCAACAAAATACAGAAATAACCATATACACAAAGATGCAGCGGAAATAATACTTCATTTCATTAATGGAAACTACTGAAATATGCTTACAACCAGAAATGGAAATAAACCAGCTAAGACGATGGTAGCTTATCTCTGAGAAGAGATATGGCGGCTACATGCCTCTAAACTGTGTTACAATGAGGCTCGAAGACCTATTTATTGTTGAGAAACAATGGGAAACCCTTAACATCCCAAAACCTAACCCTAGAAGAGAAACGCCAAATTGTGGGCCCCGTTTGGGTAAATTGGTACATCAATTTCCCGGGGTCATAAATTTGGCATACAATCTCCATTTGACGCGTACAATAGCTCGTTAGAAAGATCTATCCGAGAGCTACAACTTTGGGAAGAGAAACACCCATGTTGCTCCCAGATTTCCCAAAAAACGTCCTTTAGGGCCTCAAAACAGCTCCAAAAGTTCGGGACCTGAAAAACTGCTAAAAATAGTAAATTGTGCTACAATTACGGAAACTGAAAAACTGAAAGAGGCAGTTGTGGGGGTCCAAGTGGGATAGGTGGGTGGCCACCAACATCCACCTGGATCATTCCCCCCCCCCCCTCGGAAGCAATGGTCCCCATTGCATTGAGTTCCTCCCTGAGATGAGGAAACTTCTGCTGAGTTGGGTCTTTGGTGAGCTATTCTGCAATCTCAGATGTGTCTAGTAATGGTGGGAACCATGGTCGAGGGTCGTACACATTGAACACTTGGTGCAGGCGAAGGAATGGAGAAATGTTGTGCTCCAAAGCATTATTTCCCACAGCCTTAGTAATGGTGTAAAGACCATGTCGACGTGGTTGGAGCTTCTGATGGGTTCTTGTAAGGCGTTCTTTCTGCAAATGTAACTAGACTTTACTGCCCACCTGAAGCTTGTGTGGTACCCCTGTAGTTGAGGAGAAGTTGTTCCTGTGTTCTTTCATGACCATATCCCTCTATTATTGTTGATGCGTGGAGGAACCCTTCGCAAGGGTCATGGATGTGGTGACGATCTTCCCCTTACTTTGGGAGCGAACCAAACAGATGAATTTCCTAGTCTGGGAGATGAGCTTGCTGCCTTTCTTAGTAGAGATCAAAGAGGTGGCGGTAGGTGGGGCTACCTCTGGTATCCTATATAATGAATTATCCAAAGAAATAATGACAGCGCGAGGCCTTGACTCATACACAGCATGTCGCCTCCACAAGTATGGTTGGCCTAGTAATACATCACAAACATCCAAAGGTGTAACATCACACAATACCTCGTCTGTGAAGGGCTTGATGCTGTAGGGAAGGTGACATTGCTGGCGAACTTTGAGATCTCGTGCTTCATGAAGCCACCCGATACTGTACGGCTGCGGGTGTGGTGTAGTCAGTAGGCCCAACTGCTTCAAAACCTCTGTTGAAATGAGGTTCTTTTGGCTACCACTGTCGACAATGAATTGCAGCGACGAACCCTTCACCCACATTTGTGAGTGGAAAAGACGCTCCCCCTCTGGATCTTCGAGTTCATTCTTCTAGATCTTGGCGATGGCAACAGTGGCGTTGGGCTCAGCATCAATGATCTGCCTCCCTTTGCCATTCCCCTTGTCAGGTTTTGTCTCAGGGTCAGAACATGCATCTGATTTGGAAGCCTTCAACTCAGCCACCAGCGACTGCTTGGTCTGACACTCACTTGTGTTGTGAGTGGGGCTCTTGTGGAACTCACATCACTTTCATATGTCCTTCTTCGGCTTCATGGTGTTGCTCTTTTCTTGCAGCTTCGACGAGCTGTCTTGGGTCACCCCGCCTTGGCTTTGTCCTTTGGGCTTCGGATTTGCAGATCCAAAGTCTCGCTTCTTCTATTTGAACTTTTGCTCGACTTTGACAGCATATCAGTACGTTGTGCTGAGCGAGGAGATGTTCAGGAACTCCATCTCTTCCTGGATATATCTGTGTAGGCAGCCATGGTATTTGAGTACCAGATGCAGATCAGAATCTTTGATACCCAACTGTGTGCGAAGGGTATGAAAAATGTTTGTGAACTCTGGCACATCTTGGTCCCTTTCCTGCCGCAGCGTGGTCCACATTATGTATTTGTCCTCGTAGCTTTTGACAGGGTAGTACTGCTCCTTGATGGCATCCCGGAATGAGTCCCAAGTGGGTGCGGCTGAAAATAGTGAGCCTGTGCTTTCATTCTTCTGCTCGCAGTAGGTTTCCCACCAGTCCTTAACGTGGGGGGCTGCTTTGAGAAGAGAAAAATCAATCTTTTCCCGACTCGAAAATTCATGAACAGAAAAATATCTTTCTAGCAAATTTAACCATTTATCTACGGCATCTGTATCTATTTGACCCTCGAAGGTGGGGATTTCAAAATAACTTGTACCTTAAATGGTGTGGCATTTCCAGAGTAGCTGTTGGAAGTCGATGCGTCGCCTCTGGGTGGCCGCTGAAGGATCTGACAAAGCTATCCATCATCGCGTTCCTTTGCCGCTCGAGGGCTTATTTGAGCAAGATTTTGATAGGATCTCCTGCCCCCTCGTCTTTCTTTTCATCCGCCATGGGAGGCCGTCGGGATTTGCGAGGCTAGTCTTGCAAAGGTTCGACCAGTTCAAGCCCTAACTCCTTATATCCTGACCTCGTTGGGGACAAGCAAAGAAAAACAAAGAAAAAGCACACTGCTCTGATACCACTGATCCATATTTAAATAGGAACACAACAAAATATAGAGATAACCATATACACAAAGATGCAATGGAAATAATACTTCATTTCATTAATGGAAACTACTAAAATATGCTTACAACCAGAAATGGAAATAAACTAGCTAGGGCGACAGTAGCTTATCTCTGAGAAGAGATGTGGCAGCTACATGCCTCTAAATTGTGTTACAATGAGGCTCGAAGGCCTATTTATTGTTGAGAAACAATAGGAAACCCTTAACATCCCAAAACCTAACTCTAGGAGATGAAACGCCAAATTGTGGGCCCCGTTTGGGTAAATTGGTACATCAATTTCCCGGGGTCGTAACTTTGGCATACGATCTTCGTTTGACGCGTACAATAGCTAGTTAGAAAGATCTATCTAAGAACTACAACTTTGGGAAGAGAAACATCGATCCATAGACCCATGTCGCTCCCAGATTTCCCAAAAAACGTCGTTTAGGGCCTCAAAACAGCTCCAGAAATTCGGGACCCGAAAAAACTGCTAAAAATAGTAAATTGTACTACAATTACGGAAACTGAAAAACTGAAAGGGACAGTTGTGGGGGTCCAACTGGGATAGGTGGGCGGCCACTAACATCCACCTGGATCATGTAATTATTCAATGATAGTAGTTGCATAAAATATTGGTTGAAGATCATTAGGAAATAATTATCTAGCAGAAAATGGTATCTACTGCAGTCTTGCATAAAAAATTCAACATGATGAGATAAAGTTTATACTTGGAGATTGACTTATCATAATTGCATGAGTGGTCCCTCCCAATAGGATCATGTAGAGCACCATTCATTGGGCAAGTCTTACACTTACAATAAGCAACTATAATTCTCTAATAATGACTTTGTCTAAAGTAAAAAGGTTATTGCATCAATCAACAAACCTCTAATCTTCCAACGCCATTCTATGTGAATCCCAAAAATTAAGAAATATAAAGATGCAGTTCTTGCTTAGCCTTCTAGCCTAGAAGCACGAGAGATCTAAAATGCACTTTCCTTACACCTTCCATGTACAAATAGCTTAGAAATGAACATTCTAACCCCTCCTATTCCTTGCATAGTCCCATGAAAGCCAATTTGAAAGCTACTCCCATGCAAAATAACATCCCTTGGTGTGCAAAATAACATCCCTTGGTGGCAAGCCCACCAAGATAACTCCATAACATGAAAAATAAGCCTCTCAAGAGGGCCAAAATGATAGATAAATGGCTAAGAGGGCCATTGGAAGGCCTAGAGGAGTTCAATGTGTGCCAAAATGAGTGGAAGGGCTCTACCTATAGTGATAAAAGGGGTGGCCCCTTGATCTCCAAGCAAATTACCTGTGGTGCTCCCAAGCGGTTGTGGTGGCAAAAAAACATCCTCGTGGGTCTCCAAGTAGATCAATCAAGCTTGTATCCCATCTGTAAGGGTTGGATAATGATGCAAGCCCTCTCCTTATCTCCCATGGTGAGACACAACTTCATCTGAGCCCTAAGTCAACTGCCAATTGTGTAGTGCAAGTGTGTAGCATCTAGTCAATTGGGCAAGGTGGTCCAGGTGCATCATCATCATCAAATAGGTGGAACACAAGTGAGCAATGGAAGGTACTAAAGGATCCCATGGCGTGGTTGTCTGCTTTCTGCTATATTGGAGGATCATGGTTGTCAACGCACACCCTATAAATGTCAACATGACCCTCTAGAGGGCTTGGACCTTGTATAGGGAGACCAAACCCCAAGATGAAGGCTCACCTACAATCCTGTATAAGATCCAATGCGTCTCTTCACCGTCCAATACAACAAATCATCAGTGTAATTGAGTAAATGAGCTTACAAACCATGGAACCAAGTGGACATTTCATAGTGGCATGACCTTCCATAATGGGCTTACGAGTGTACAAGTGTCTCCAAGTTCAAGGAAGCTAATCAAAGAAGTAGTTTCAACCTCTAATGGAGTGACAAGTCCATGGTACATCCATCAAGTGGCAGGTATCATGTGATATAGTGATGGAACAAAGTGGGGCATCAAAGGAAGGCTCCAAGCCACATGCCATAGTATAAGGGTAGCTAAAATAAGGGAAGCCCACACTTGGGTGTATGAATATAGGAGGGAGCAATCATTGCACATGAGTCACCCAGCCTTTGTTTTTCCACCCTTTATCATATGCCATTTGCCTTCTATTGATTTTTCTTTTAAAACTGCTCGGGGCTCCAGGGGATGAGAGCATGATGTGAATGATATAGCAGTGAATAGCCCCTTAAGGTTGGCCAGTTCATCGCCCACCAAGGGTTGGGACAATCATGAGTTCCTTAATGATGTAGGGGGTCAATATAAGGGGGCCCTAGGAACCAGGGTGATGGCCATAATGATGGGGGGAGAGCTCATGCTTCATGTTTGCCCATGGGCTAAATTTGTATATCCTGGCCACCTTTTGCATATTATGGTACATTTCCTATTAAGAGTGGCCAAATTATGACTTACTTTCTTTTTAGCTGCATCAACCTTCGGGGCATTGTACTAAGTCCGACCCAAAGTGTGGCCGAGGGGATGGTGAAGCTAACTCCTTATGGACCCAATGGACAAACGTGGACTTGGATGGGAAATGTGTGAAAAGCGATCATAATGAGCGGAGGGGAGTGATGTATGTGGTGTCAGGAAGCGGGACCATGCAACTAAAACCAGGATTTCCCATATAGTGGCACTCCTAAGGCTAGTAGCCAATAAAAGAGATCCCACAGGACTGGGGACAAGGTTAGCCACCAAATTGGACATGGCGACAAGATTATAAACCAAGCCCATTCTTTTTTTCGAGTCCCCCCACTAATCCATTCCCGAAAGTGTCCATTGTAAGTAAGCAAAGATACCCAACTACATAATGAAAGCCATACCTTCAGGGTTGGAAGGCCCACCTTCAAACATACGATCATAACAGACGGGCAAGGAAGCATAATGGCTAGCTCAAGTGGTAGAGATGGCAGTACATCGAGCTATTTGGTGGCTGCAAGGGGTTGTTGGTTGTCGGTTGAGGACCATCTAGGGGAAAATTTTCTCCTATAGGTGTCACCCACAGGTGGTGGGTAACAAAGCCTAAAGATGATAGTTCAAGAACATGTCCTTTAGTGTCAAGTTCAATTTCTTCTAACAGTGGCTCATATGCAGTAGCTCTCCATCAAGATCAAACCCCTTTGACAACACTTTTCGACTAGTCACCAATATAGTACCATAACCATCTTCCCCCATACAACCAAAGATTATATAGGATTTTTGTTTACCCTTAGAAGCAAATTCACTCTCCCCACTCATGCACCAAGTACGTGGATAGCATAGACAAAGTTGGAAAAGGAGGGAAATTTTTTTACTTTTTATAACTCGGAAAACGCATTGTGCACCCATCACCATGTTGAACAACCTCCACTTGCCACATGGCACCTTGGTTACAATGTATGCCTTTATTCAAAAGGGCATATATTGACATTTGAAATCCGTTTTCAGTGTCATTTTTTCAAAATATCCATTTTTTCAAGAGTTTTCCATATAAATAGTTAATTTTTGCTTTTGAAGCCATCTTACCTACATAATGTGATATGTATAATCCAAGTGATTTTCTAGTATAATCCAAGTGATTTTCTACTTACCAATTCAAACTACTACTCAAGGAAATCTCATGTGAAGGATTTACCATAAAGTAGAGGATTTACTTGGTTACTTTCAAAATAGAAATTTCCCCTCCTAATGCATTAAAGGCAGCCAAATGGAATAATAAAAATGACGAAGTACATGGGTTAATTGGAACGTCCATCTCTAATGATCTCCAATTTCACCTTCAAAGAATTGAGACCCCAAATGTAGCATGGAAAAAGCTAGAAATCATATTTAGTAAACATAATGAGATTAAAGCCCACCAACTTGAAACAAAATTGAGTGATTTAAATCCCACTAATTTCTCTTGCATTGAAGATACTCTATCTAAGATCAAACAACTTAGACCATTTACTTGTAAAATGTGCGATAATCAAGACAGATGACCAACTTATGTATGCTATTATTGTGAAGCTTGTCACTGCCTATTTTGTTTTTGTATCTACTTTTCACTTTAGTAGACAAGTCATTATTAGTCAAAGACCTACTTAGAAAATGTCTTCTTTTGAATATTTATGTGATTGTTTGATTCAAGAGCAAGATTAGCTCTTGCATCTTAGATTGATCAATGTTGTAGGTACATCTAGCAAAGCTTTAGTGGCACATTAAAAAGATAAATCTAAGCATCTAAAGAAGAAACATCTTTGTCACAACAAACAAAACAAGGGTCTCAAACCCTCTTAGCTAGATCCTAATCCCAATGGTGACAAAAGAACTAAATCAAAAGGCAATAAAACTAAGACATATTGTAATTTTTATGGCAAGATGATCATCTAGAGTCTAAATATTTCAATAAAATAGAAGCTTAGAAGTAGCGATGAAGAAGCGTAATATCAATCTTGATTCTTCTTGTTATAATTCTTCTTCTCATGGACATGAACTATTTGCTTCTCGTTGTTCCTTCAATGCAACATCTACTTCTTCGAATGAATGGTTTATCGATTTTAGAGCATATTATCATATGGTTCAAGATAAATCCATATTTCCTACACTAAATGAATGTAACACCAAACATATATTTGTCTGTGATGATAGATCTCTTAGTGTTGTAGTGTCTAGAACAATTAGCTAAATGGTTGATCAGTAAGCCACCATGAACATTCCACTAGAATAGCTTGTCACAATAGCTCTTGTATTATGCTGAAATATTTTATTATGTGGGTCTATTTCCTTAGACCTAAAATTTATTATCACTAGCTTATTGCTCAAATTTATAAAAATAACTGAAATACGAAAAAGAACGAACAAGCAAATGAACACAAATGTATCTCGAGAAACCCAACGTGGGAGAAAACCTAGCTAGAAGGTGAGACCTATGCTTGGCTCTCTTTTCTTCAATTATGAAAAATGCAAATTGGGCACTCACTATAGAGTAGCCTCTGACACCATGGGCTAAACAGCTACTACATAATCTTCTACCTCCTCTTTTACAATCTCAAATTCCACTTGTTGATGCTCTACTCAACCATGGAACAAATACAACACTAAAAGAATGGAACCCCTTGTCTTCTTAGCAACCCAATATTTAACATAGCTTGATAGTCATCTAGAATTAGGTTTTCGCATCCCCAACCCTCAAGTAGTGTTTAGTTTTTGGACCTTCTAGAATCTTCTTGAAATCCCACACATGACTAGCTCCACATAATGAGTAATGGAGGTTGATATGGCATCCACTTGATCTCGTGGTAGTCAACAAGATAGGTCAACTTACAGGAGACATAACTTTCGCATGAGCTCTGATTGAGGAGATTTTCACATCGTTGGAAAGGTCTCAGTGTGTAGAACAATATCAAGGGGTTAGGAGCTAGGCTTGCAAATTTTTTACCCCATAAAGTGTCATTTGATGCCTAAAAAATGCCGTAGAAGGTTCTAGACCCCAAATCTCCAAACTAGGACCTGCAACTAAAATGGGCCCTACAAGTCAATTCCTCCAATTTTTCCACCCAAAGAGCACCAAGATAGACAATAAATTATATAAGGATTTATTACAAATCATACCTCCCCATTTAGGGAGGCTTATGGTCCCCAAAAGAAAAATTGAAATGAGGTGAGGAAATTTTTACTCTACCTTCTCCCTAGAGTACCATTTTTACTTGCCTAGCAATTGTCCTTTCAACCCAATCTACCAAAGGTCACGCTGCCCCTATCTAGTAGTTCAATCATTTTTCAACCAACTCTACCTAAGCTTTTGCCTCTAGTTCTTCTATGGTAGGTAGAACTTGCTCCTCAATTTCCTAATCCAACATGGAGAGCTCATTGAGTTTCAAATTTTCCACATTCATTTTTGAGTAAATGCACATATATGGGGGTAGATTGAGTCTATAGGAATTATCACCCACCTTCTCGAATACCTCAAAAGGACCATACCGCAAAGCCTTGATCTTTTTACCAAGACCTTATAACCTTTCTTGGCTCAGCTATTGTCTCCTACCTTTGATGTTTTCTCAATACTATGCTAATCCTGTTAGGCCTTGCTCCTTTCTTGTGACTTCTTCAATGTCTTGTATACCTACAAATGGATCTACCTAATCTTTTCAACAAATTTCTTCACTCTCAATGCTTCTCTTGTGACATCTTCCCTCACTCCATGTTATTGGTATACAACATCCAAGGGAAAAGTCAATAAATAACCAAAGCAAGTTTCAAAAGGGGACTTACTAGTAGAAGTATAGATTGCTCTATTATAAAAGTGTTGAATGTAGATCATAATTTCGTCCCAGGCCTTTTGATGCTTCTAATTGTAACCTATCGAACGCTGAGGCAACATCCTATTGACTTATTTTGTCTATCCAACTATCTATGGATGGAATGTTGTAGATCTCTTCAACTTGGTGTCCATCTTTTCTCAAAGTGTAGTCCAAAAGGCATTGAAAATTTTGGTATTCCTATGTTGGATGATGCCTGATATTGGAAAGTGCACATAGACATATTCAAAGAATATGTCTGCTACTTCTTTTCCTTTGATGATCTTTTTACAAGGCATACGAATGCACATCTTGATGAACCTATTAACTACCACATCAAAATAATAATGTCTCTTCATGGTTGTCGGCAAACCACCCACAAAATCCATGGAAATGCTTTTCAGGGTCAAGTAGGTATAGGTAAGGGATGGTATAAACCTTGTTTTTCATTACTAATCTTGCTAGTACAACAAAGTATGGATCCTCTTATATACTGAGCTGCATATTCTTAAATTTTGGGCTAATACACATACCTTTGTAAGTTGGCAATTGTCTTCCTAACACCAAAATGTTCTACCACCTTAAACGTGTGAGCATCTCTAATAAGCTGCAATCTTTTACCTTTAGGGACATAGAGCTTGTCTAGCATATAAAGCAATCCATTTTAGAGATGACTATCAACCTTATTGTCACTTTCTTTTGAACGAATTTGGCCCTATAGCTATTGAAACACCTCTTTAAACTCTTCATTTTCTATGTATGCCTCTTTACATGCATCATGGAGAAAAGACTCCATGTGCATTAGGGTTCCCAAAAGCTATAATATTGGAGATGGGTGGCCTTGAAAGCATGTCTATCAACTCATTAGTGCTTCCCTTCTTATATTTGATTAATAGATGAAAATACTCCAAAAACCACATGCAATTGAAATGCCTAGTTTGTTGAAGCTTACTATGGGCTTACAAATACTATAGTGGTTGGTGATCAGTGTGCATAATGGTTTTCTTACCGATTAGATAATTCTTTCACTGCTTAACACCTTGAACCAAGGGATAGAATTCCTTATCACATGTAGGATAGTTCAAGACTCCCCCATGAAACATTTCAAAATGATAGCTTATCGGCTTACCTCCTAGTATCAAAATCGCCCCCATAGCATCTACACTTCGATCCATTTCCAATTTGAAGGGCTTCGAGAAGTTAGGCAACAGAAGGACTGGTGCTTGACTGATCTTCCATTTCAGCTCATCAAAAGCTTTTTACTAATTATTTCCCCACTAGAAACTCTTACCAGTGATTGTTATGGCATGGAGTCATGCAACTATGACTAGAAAGGATGCTATGAACTTCTATAGGTATTGTGTTGCCCCAACAAAACTCTTAACTTTAGTGACATCGGTAGGCAAGAGCCATTTGGGGATGGCCTCCATCTTTACAAGATCTATCTTGAGTTCCCCTCCACCAATCACATACCCCAAATACACCAATGACTACTGAGCAAACTCACATTTCATAGGGTTAGCCAACAGTTGATGCTTTTTAAGAGTCTCTAGCACCTACATGAAATTTTAGATGTGCTCCTCCCAAGTAGAGCTATAAACCAATACGCCATCCATGTACACCATTATAAATGAATCTAAATAGTGATGCAATACATCATTTATCAATCGCATAAATATATTTCATGCATTACATAAACTAAAAGGCATGACTAATAATTCATATAGACCTTACCTTGTCTTGAAGGTAGTCTTCTAGGTGTCTTCTTCTTTAACACATACCCGGTCGTATCCCTATTTGAGATCCATCTTAGTGAAGTACTTGGCATATTGCAACTAATCTAATAAATCATCGATCCTAGGAAGAGGGTACCAACTTTGAGTGTGATCTTGTTCAAAGCATTATAGTCGATACACTTTCACCAAGTCCTATCCTTCTTGGGTACTATGATGGTAGGTGACCCACAAGGTGCGTTGCTTGTTCAATTCCCTACTCTAGTGGATATTGTAATTGTTACTCCACTTTGTTTGCTTTAGAACAAATTGTCTATAAAGCCCAAAAATTGGTCATGGGGCGTCAGACAACAATGATATCTCATGCTCCACTTCCCTCTTAGGTGCTAACTCTTTAGGCTCCTTGAACACCCCTCTGTATGCCTACCACAACTCCTCCAACTTACGTTTTTGCTCTTTAGTACATCCCTCTAAGGATTCCTTTACTCTTATCAATTCATGACCCAGTTATTTCTCTCTTACAAAAGAAATACATATTGTTGGACACCTAATCCTCTATGGGTTGGTGTGGAATGTGAACAGCCACCGAAGTCCAAAAGACCACTTGGAATATGAATCCAAGGGTCACACAATGTACTATAAATGTAGATCATGTCAATAATATATGCAATCTAATGCTTATCTTCCACATTAGTTGTTTACATTCCATGTATGTTTAACATGGTATCAGAGCACAAGCCAGGCCTGGGCACTTTTAGATCCTGTCAGATCTGCCATTATGGCCAGACTCTGCTGGTCTAATTGATTATTTTAAGAGGGTTCTTTTATATTCCCCACCAGCTATAATGCCATCGACCTATGCTTTGCGCTCCCTCTGACCAACTATGAGTTATTGGGTCGACTGGAGGTGTTGTGGTGTAATGAAGTCCTAGCACTATTGTGACTGCGTCGTTGACTATGCTTGGCGCCTCGCTGTGGCTTGAGCATTGAAGTGCATCGAATTGTGTGTGTTGGAGGTGTTGTGCATTGAAACTGGAGGTATTGCGCACGCCGTTTGGTATGTTATGTTATCCCTGCAAACCACACCGCACATCGTTACATTGTCCATACATACATACGTTGAACGCTCCAATATAGCTAATCCTTGCTCTTGCTCCCGTTAATGTTGCAACTACTCTCTAAATTATATTCATCGCTCCCATCTTTAAATTTCACATTCGCTGCCCTTGTCAGAACTCTTTCAAATTGCACCTATCAAAGTGTTGTTTATGAAGACCACTTGTGACAACCCACTAGAATGAACGAATAGTGCAAACCTAACGCTCCCCCAACCATGTGTTTTTCTTTGCATATCAACTATGCCTATCAGAATTGCACTTAAGCATTTTACCTACAAACCTAAGGCACCTGGCTACAACTCTACCATTCTTCTTCGGCTGCTCTGACCTGTTGCCAAGTAACGTAGCCCTGGTATAAGCACCCATAGTGCACAATCTTGAGCCTTTCCCTAACTCCAGTCTATTGAAGCATTGTTGTTTCATTTAATTCACTTGCTTGTTTCTGTCATATCAATTGGTGTACGTTCGGATGGTATGTTCGTGAACTTTCTCACAAGACTCAACCTGCACTTGCTGGATCAGCATACACACAGTTTCAACAATGTTTCCAAGAGATTGCCAAGGCATTCAATAAGCGACATTCAAGGTATCCTTTCACGTTGATCAAAGATTACTGTGTGTTGAAGTTTTGATGGTCAAAACTCTTGAAACGCACTCAGTCACCCGGGTCATCTCTTGTTGCGATCTCTATCAGTCACATGGTGTTCAGTGGTGAGGGTAGTCATTCTGCTTATTCTATCAAGCATTATAGCCATTTCCTTCTTTACTCTTCCTTTCAAGAAGATATTAAAGGCTTTCCTTGTTTGGATTGAAAAGAAAGGGCTACAGCTAAGCGCTTTGATATTGTTGTCGAGTTCCCAGCGGAACTTCGAAGGAGCTCAACATTAAGGCTTCGAATGGCGGTCACATGGTATGTCCGGATGGTAGATCCTATTCACAAAATGCATAGATGGTAATTCCACATAAACCATCCACTCACCATCTTCGTAAAGACTATCTCGAGGTCCTTTGAACTGCACATTGAATTTATTGTTTGAATCCTTTATGTTCTTCACTTTTAATCCTTTCATCAGAAGATACATGATATATGTATTCCTGTGCTTGTCCTTTATTGTATTGCGATGCTGAAACAAGAAGTAAAAGATCCGGTAAGAAAGGAAAATAAGCATTGACAATTTCATTAGCAAATAAGATGGAAATACAGTGAGCAAGGGAAATAAACCAGAAATTCAATAAAGACATGGGTTTATTTTGTCTAGAAATGTTGATTCTTGCGATTGCAGTCTATCTCCATGCTAAAGAAAATTATGGCAGTTATTTCGAAGGGTACAAGATTGTTTCATACGAAGGATAACTAGGGAAATTGTTCTCTCATGATAGACATACTACTATCGCTGAAATCATTTCAATTTGGTAAAGAAAACAATTGAAGGCTTCCACTCCACTAAGCATGGTCCAGAATGGAAGAACGTTAAATTATAAATTGGGGGAAAATAGTCTAGCACTACAATTGACTCTATTGTTTTGATAAATAGCTAGATAGTTGCAAGCGACTAAGTATTTCTTTCCATAGAATTCAAGTACTTAAATTTACTTAAAATAGAAAAAGGGAGTTTTGTGCTCAGGAAAATTGAGAAAGCAGTAAGGAAGACAGCCTTCATTAGTTACACCATATTTCCTATTATGTTACTTGAACTGGAGAAAATGGCCAAAACTTATGAAGTATTAGATTTCCTAAAAACTCTGATACAGTCTACTATTGATGACACATTCCAAATCAGCAAAGACTCTCTCTTAGAAATTCGGACCTGTATACAATATGCACAAGAACAAATTGATTTTTTGCAGCTTGAATCTCAACTGCAGCAGGAAGAATTACAACAGTGGGGTCATCATTTTGAACATGTTTCTGTTCAGAACATTGAAACAGACTCCCATAAATAGCAAGTCAATAATGTTACAGTTGATTCAGATCCAATGCCCAATGAAGCAATAGACTTACATGCAGATGAAGAAATTCAGCCTGCACTTCCCATGTCGGTCATCAGACCTTGGGAAGAGCTTGTCCATAACAAGCACAAAACAAGTCTTGGATATGATAAGGAGGTTTCCTTGCACATTCCAGATTACTCAAAGCCCATCCAGTTTCAGAGTGTTGGATTTCTTCAGGACAATTCACCTTCAGTTGTTTCATATTCGAGTCCTCTTCCACAGCAACCACAATAGATTGGTAAATGCCAACATTGTGACAGAGTTGGCCATGTGAAAGATCATTGTTTTGATCTTCATCCCAACAAGCATTGTGATTAAAGTACTCATTCTTCACACAGATGCTTCAAAAACAAACCTCCTGCAAGAACAAAGATTCATCTTGGATGGATAGCTTCTTGGCAATGGGCTTCAACAGCCAAGAAGATATTTTCAGTCATATGTCAAAATTTCTTCTAGAATATTAAAAGGTCTTGCAGTTGAGTTTTCTCCATCTTCTCACCTTGTATCTGACAGGGGGGAAAGTGATGGTCATCTACAAGCTTCAAAGCCACATCAAGCAAGCCTGAGCCACAACCTACCATACCAGATTCAGAGTTGTAGCCAGAGACAAAGATGCCCCTAAGCATGCCTTCGGTTGGTGATCAGCCTTAAACCATCTATGTAGGGTTAAGACTTCCCTTCAAAGAATTGGGGACACTTCCTCTAGCAGAAGACTTCAGCTTCCTACCAGTTTTGGAAGAGTTCCAGGAATTGCATTAAACATTCCAGAGTTGGTAGTCATCCTTAAACCATTGCAGATTGTAGACCTCCCTTTTTCAGGTTGAAGGTCTCCCTCTCCAAAGAAACAGGGACACTTCCTCTAGCAGAAGATTTCAGCTTCTTGGTAGACTTGGAAGAGTTTCGGGAACTGCACTAAGAGTTCCAGTGTTGGTGGTCATCCTTAAACCACCCCCTCATACCAACATTTCAGAGAGCACATTCAGCCTACTGTTGTTATCCATATTTTTGCACTTTTTATATTATAGCTCTCTTCTTGGACTCATACATACCCCTTCAGATTAAGGGGGGAATGTTGGACACCTAATCCTCAATGGGTTGTTGTGGAATGTGAACAGCGACCAGAGTCAAAGAGACCACTTCGAATATGAATCCAAGGGTCACACCATGTACTATAAATGTAGATCATGTCAATAATATATGCAATCTAATGCTTATCTTCCATATTAGCTGTTTACATTCCATCTATGTTTAAAATCGATCAAAATTTTGGCTTGGTTGTCACTTACTAGAGAGATATTTGACTTACATTTGTGTGCATTTATGATGTAAGATTTCATCCTTGATGAAGTAGCACTATTTTTCTCTCCTCATGGAGATTGTATTCCTCATATACATGTAGGGATTCCAAACTCTATGCCACACATGCCAAGGGATACTACATCTGACTTCACTTTATCAATAAAATCTACACTTATAGCAAACTTGATCTTACACTATTTTCCGACCTTGAGATTTGCATCCTTGATTATAGTACCAATCAATATGAGCTAGGATAATCATGCACTTCCAACCCAAGCTTAGTGATCAAATGAGCTACTATAAACTTGGCCTATGAACCAAAATCAAATAGAGCATTTATCTTGGTCTTTTTGACATGGATCTTAATATGGGATTATTTCCATCTCCTTCTCTTCCTTGTGATGAAGACTACTTAGATTCACCTACTTATTCACTGAGGTGCAAAAACTCTTCTCGTCCAAATTCAAGTTGCTCTCTACCAAGTTGCCTGAAGACATGGCTAGTGGGTTCTTCTTCTTGGCATCCTTCTTATAGTTAGTTGAAGTAAGCTCTGGAGATAGCTTTCAACACTTATCTTTGATGTGACCATCGGTATTACAATGGTTACAGTTATCATTTGGATCCTTGCATTGATGTGCAATTGTTGTCATTTTCTTGTCTTTTACTTTCCAATTCTTCTTCCCCTCCTTGGAAGCATCTTTGTGGTCATATTTTAGAACCATTCGACATCCTTTCTTATGGCCTATGTTCTCCAGGCATTGTGCTTGCACACAAGCCTCATCAATGGTCCTAGGCTTGAAGAGCATCACTTGTTTCCGTAGATGGTTGTGTAGACACCCTAAATACTTCAGGAATACATCTGTGTTATTAGGAGATTTACCCATCATAATCTTACAAGCTTTGCCCCTGTCCATACCTAAAGTGATAATTGGGACCTGATAAGAGTTTTGAACACCTCCCACTAGCTATTGGTGAATCACCCTCTAGCCTAAGCATCTATATGTGGATTTCCCACTGAATTACTACATGGCCCTCTAGTTTCTATTGGGTAAATGAAATTTTCTACACTTTTTCTATATCATGGACACTAAAATACACTTCTAACTATTGCAACCAATAATTCAACTTAACAACATCGATCTCACCTTGATAGGGTTTGATGTCCACTTTGGCTTCCATCTTAAACAGAGGTTGTGAAGGAGTGATGGCACTGAAACTGAGTTGCTCTTTCTTGAGCTCATTTTTCATCTCCTTTTCTAGGTCTTCACCGTCTCGAAATTTCAAATCTTATCCTCTAAACCATACATATTTGCGGGTTTGATGGCGGATTCCATGAGAACCAATTTGGAGGAGAAGTCCTAAAAGTGGTGTCGAAATAACTCTCTAGAACTGCACGGGATCCATACCCCTTTTGTAACCCAAAGTTTGAAAGCCAGCCCCCATCTAAATTTAGTCCCTAAAAACTAAAGACATATGTGTAACCTATGCGATCTCAACCTGATCCCCTCCAAAGTAGAAGTGAAAATGTAAATGAGCCTTCTTCAAGCAATCAAAGATAATTACCTTGGTTTTATCAAGGTTTAATATCAATTGCCAAAGGTCACAGAATCTCGAAAGAGCATCCAGTTGCCTCTAATATCTGTAGACCCTTGTAATATCCCTAGATAATTTTTTGAGCTTAGGGTTATTATTTCACAAGATAAAATGTGTTGTTCTTCATAATATTCCTTTCATCTTCAGGCAGAGATCATATAGAATACTCAATAATGTAGTTAAACAATGAATTTTAACAATTCATTAACAACTTCAGTTTAACAACTACTCCTGATTATTACAATTTACACTAGCGGTCCTAGTTTTATAACAGTGGCAGTACTCCAACGTAAACAGTAGAAATTTATAAATAATTACAGCACAGTTAATATTCTAATCAACAATTTGATCCAACAACTAACTTACAGGTCTATCTACCTATGAGATAACTTATTTGAGATTTGTTGTTAATTTTGATAATCTAATGATGCCCTAACCAAGCATTACTAGGTTGACGTCACCTTTTGCTACATATTTTGTTATCCTAAGCATGACGAAATGTTATACAGAACAATGGAACCTTACTTGGTCAATGCTACCTCACAAATTGTTTCTATTGTTTCCAACATAGGCCACCATCCACTCAACCATTCAATGGTAGACTATGGCCTTCCTAGACTCCTCTGTTACCAGAGGTGGTCACGTAACCCTCGCTCTAGCATACAATCTGTTGGGGACGATTCGTTGTTAAAATTATCGCACTCACCAATCCACTTGCAAGGAAAACTGCCCAGCGGATGTTCTATTATCCAAACTGCCAAGAAACCTTCATGCTAAAGGACTTCCCTCACAACTTTCGTACCACATGAATTTGTGTGAAGAATAACCCACTCTCAGGAATGTTTACTCTTCCTATGTTAAAGTTGTTGTGGAATAATTTATAGAAGAACTCCTTGTTGGATTGCCACATATAGACAAATAGGGTACCTTAGAATATTTCCACGATAATTACAGAGATCACTCAAAAAACCAGACTCCACAACTACATAATATTCAGAAGTTACTCGTTGGCTAGAAACACATTAGAAATGTCTCACAGAGATTATGCCAAATAAATTTAGAGAAATAGAAAAGACTAGCTAGGGTGGGATCATCACCATCGAAACTAATCAAAGAAGAAGAGGTCTTAAAACCCTAAGAGCCTCAGCTCAAAAACAAAGATATTCAACCAATCAATGATGATACAAATGTTCTATCTCTCTCTTATTTATAAATTTCCTTATGGGGTCTCTTCTCCTTATTTTGATGCGAGGGGTTACAAGTCTAGCCCTCAATTTGGCTTTTTTGCCCCAATTATTCCAAACTAACCCAATGTTGCCCCAAAATATTGGATAATGAGTTTCCCCCCTTATCATCGACTATAGCCTACGGGGTTGGATAAGCTATTTCATCCTCCCTAAGGCAATTAATTAGGAAGGAACATTACAACCCTCATGGGTGGATACTTGAACAACCAAAACATTAACAAAGAAGGATATGAAGATAAAGACATGGTGAAGGAGACACCCGTCACCTAGGTAGATGTGCTTATGCAAGAATGACTCCAACTCGTCTATATAAATCCCATATAGGATGCGAGAGAGGGCACCCTTACTTCACCTTATTTGTACTCTTGATTAAGTCTAACAAACCACATCCAATGTGGAGGCAAGGGGTTGCTTCATAAAGGTACATAACATCAACAATGACAATCATAAAGATACCAATGTCCTTTGAACTCTGAAACAGGCCTCACTCAAAAACCTAGTTGCAAGCTTTTAAAAAGTCTACAAAATAACAAAATATTTTCAAATAGCAGTGCCTTGCCTCACCAATAATAGCCCATCAAGTGAACATATGATCCATAGTTTGATACCCTCGTATAAAACCTGCATGTCCTCTCCCTCTAAGGACTCTCATCTCGAGCTCCTTGAAAATCTACAAATGAAGAGCAGTTGCATACAATATTGAGAATGTGTGTCCCACCATAATCATCCTACAATTGTTTGAATCAACACTAAATCCTGATTTATGAATTAGATGGATAGTATGGTGTGATTGAGCCAATGAAAACCTTGAGCATATAACATAGTTAAATAAATCATCACGGTGATACACCCGTGAGTGTGTACCATGTTTGAATAGCTCATCCTAGAACCCCTCCTCATCCATCACCCTACTAGTGTTCATCTCCTAGATGGCCTCCTTGATATGTGTGTGGGAGAACATATGGCAAGAAGAAAGATGTGAGGTGACAAGGGCATGGAGTTGTCCTAGGACATCATAAAGGGCAACATTGTGCATGAGCATAAACTAAGGGGCCGCCTAAGTACTCCCCTTTCAAAAGTAGTGACCTTAGTAGAGATCACCTTACTACACTCTTATGGCCTCTAACACTTCATTCAAAAGAAGGAAAGAAGCAAAAATATTTTTAAAATGTACACCAAACATATTTCTAGCCTCATTTAAATCCTCCTCCTTGGTCCCATGCAACTTTTGCAACCCAATATATTCTCAAAGGAATCTTTTATTTTCAAGTCAAAGTAGAACTTGAAGGGTTCATCTCCATCTCCTTCTCTAATATAGCAAATATGCACCCTAACTCTCACACTCCTTGCTTTTGTATTCGTCTTCACATTAGATAATATGATCTCAGTAACCTCTACCTAAATTTGGGCTTTATAGAGGTCCCCCTTCATCATTGTTTCATATCTTTAAGATCCTAACATGTTTGCTTCTCTTTACTCTTCCAATTTCAACAAATCATCATGCACAAACCATGGACGAATTTGGCAACTCTGCAAATTGCATCTGCCCAATATATCCCCAAAGGAATTCTTTCTTTTAAAGAAGTCAAAGTAGATCTTGACAGGTTCATACCCTTCCCTGATACAACGAAGATGCACCCTAACTCTCGAACTCCTCACTTTTGTATTCCTCTTCACATCAAATAATATGGTTTGACTTAATAACCTCTACATCAATCTGGGTATTATTGAAATCCTCCTCTAGCATTGTTTTCATCTCTTCAAGATTATAATGTGCTCGCTTTTCCTTACGCTTCCCATTTCAACAAACCATCCTAGCCCAACCATGGATAAATTTGACAATTATGTAGACTATTACATCTTCCCAACAAATAATCCAGCCTTCATCTCTTTGTTTTGACAATTCTAAAAACTACAACTTCCCACCAAATAATCTAGCCCCAATATCTATGTGGACACCAAACTAGATTTCAAACACTTAAATAAATTTCAAAATCCAAATGAGAATCATTAACTTCAAATGACATTCCCTAAAGTACAACGTGTTGTAGGGCTCCAAGTCACTTGGTTCATGTTCATACTTGAATTTGGGGATAGTCAAATTTAAAAAATACTCACCAATGTAGAAAAAAATGATTAAATTATCCATTAAGTTCAGTGGATAAAATTAAGCAAGTTCCATTGTAATTTCATATATTTAAATTGTTAATTGGGTCTAACCCAAGTCGTTGTGTGATGGAGTCTTATATTCCCCGCCTAGATTCTATCCCTGTAAATGACAAGACAAAGTTTTAAGCTTCTACATAATATAGTTTACCCCGGGTACCAGACTTGGAATGAGTGGAAGTGCCCAGTGGGTTTCTCTAGGTAATGCATTACACAGAAAAAATCATACATTTAAACAAAAATGACATACAGATATTTTTTTAACTTCAAACCCAATAGTATGTCAAATTAAATGTCTAACACTAGAAAAATGTCAATACATCATCGTATTTTCAAAATCATATATATA
>APFE030266821.1:226939-257156 GCA_000404065.3 Pinus taeda | reverse complement strand
ATATAGAGAGAGAGAGAGAGAGAGAGAGAGAGAGAGAGATTTGTTTTTTATGCTTTTTAAGTGTGACAAAAAATAAATCTCAACATTTTGTTTATGAATTTTATAAAAAATATCCCTAACTGATTAAATTCACCACTACTTGAGATTTAGCAAAATTTTAACTTTCAAAAAACATCATCAAATGCAATGGGAGCAATGAGACTAAAGGAAGATGATTGAAAGTTGAGGCCCGCATCTGAACATTGGCTGCTCTGCCTCAAGTTCATACAGACACATCACCATCCCTAGATCCATAGGATTTGCCCAGTCGAGCTTCAATACGTTCATGACCCTGCCTTAAATTACACCAAGAGAACAATCACCCATAATCTAGTATTTTTATCACCAGTTAAGGTTAAATACTTACAAAGAACCTTTGCATCTACTCCAAGACACCTTCTTGACGATAGGCAAGGAGTGATAACTTCCTCCTTCCCATCACCTTCCCAAACTACCATATGAAAATCTCCCTCTAAAACCCCACTCAACATTCGGTAGGGAAGAGGCAATCCGGTCCCAAATTTTGATACTATCTTGTGCTAAGTTATGCTCGTCAACAACACAGAAACTAAACACCTCATGCCCATGAGAGGAAACATGGCCCACTTATATTTGGGCAAAGAATTTGGCCCGTGAGCAAGTAGACAATGTTGCAACCATGAAGCTACTACAAGAAGCATGTCATTCCTACTTTGAGGGTGGTCAATCAACCAAAAAGGGCCTCTATAACAGAGATCCATTATGGTTATGAGTTCCAGATGACTTCACCTCCTAAAAAAAAGCTGTCTCATTTCAGTTCTTGGATAATACCTATCATGAGCATTTTTTTCCACTAGTGATTGACATCCCTCTCACATTCCATGACATCAAGGACACCTTCATTCAAAGAATCCTCATCCAAGAGCTTGCCAAAGCATTTTCCAATCACAAAGTGTCCTTAAGTGATGGCTGGGAGAGTAGGGGATTGCCTAGTCGTGTTCTTTTTGAATGACTTAAGACATGGCTTTGAATAGAGTCCTTTGTCATGTGAAGGCATAGTTCTATGATAGCAGTCGGCTATTGTATATCTTTACTCCATTAGGTTTGCCTTAGAGTTTATGTCGGGTTATGATTGCATATTGAATAACAATGAGTATGGCAGTGCATGTTTGTACATTGATATAGTGGCATTTTAAACTACAGACATCTTACATTTCACTAGCATGGATAACAAAATTCATGGTATAATAAAAGGTGGCTTTCTGTTTTATCATTTTTTATAAAAGGATTTTATTTGCATTAGATTTTCTAAACCATGATCAGCAGACTTTGCACTAAAAGAATTCCTAAACTACTAGATAGCTGAAACTTGAAAACAAAACTGTTGTTGAGTTAATGCTTAAGTCTACGAAGTACAAACACATAATGCAGAAAACTTATAATGAAATTCACAAGTGCGTCCTGTTACCGCTCAATCTAGCAGGGGTCTTAGGAGGGGTTCCATAGGGACTATTACTATACCAAGTGACAACAATGGGACAACAACCCACTATCACCTCAGTCGATGTCCCCAGCTCTTTACAGAATTTCACCGATGGGAGGAGTACCGGTATGGAGGAAATCACTTGAATGATAGGTTCAATGGCAAGGTATAACGTGATTTCCTAGGCCCATTCAAAGGAGAGGCTCAATTGATGATTCAAATACTTAAAGAAAAGTCGAAAGGCTCCCCAAGAAAGACCTATGAAGGATGACCTCAGGCTTAGGAATATTCAAAAATGATGAATGCCTAAGATCAAAACTTCCAAAATCCCTCACTTGTGATTGATGTGTTTATACTAGGGTTCAAAGTGAGGCAAGGATGGCTCATTCAATGGAAAGATTCAATTAAAGTGCGAGCTTTGGGAGAAGCTAGTGTGACTTTCCACAAAAACCCCTTGAGAGAAATATTATAAGAGACCAAGGGTTGAGAGATATACTATGGTAAAGGCTCATCCAATGATCGCCTATAGTTAAGAGCAAAAGCTTTTGAATGATGAACTACAAAGTGTAAAACTTCAAGAAATCTTGAAGTCAAAGCAGCTTCAAGAGCTCCCTCTTGGTGTGATAGCTAGGGCATCACTTTATTTGAAATTTCACCATCGGAATTTGCTCAAAACTGGAGGATGCCTAGAGGAGACATAAATGAAAAAACTTGTCTAGGCGGAATCCTAAAATTCATCCTCTCTAAAATTTTGCACCAAGCCCTAGAAAGTCTCCTTATCCTTAGGGGACAAAGAAAAGAGAAAAAAAAGAGGACCAATGCCTAGCTATTGGAAAGATTGGAGTCAAAATGATCAAGATTTAGGAACTTCGCTCTTCAGGGAGGCCTAAAGAAGCAGTGATGCTCTATGTGGATGCAACTTCACAACAACTTTAGACTTTTATACTTTGATATGCAATATTTGATGGAGTTTCAAGGTAAAAGATGCACAACCTACCCCTAGGAAAATTCGATCTTCTTGCCAAGATGAATAACATATGCAACGAGCCAAGATTACAAGTGTTTCATAAATTCGCATTAATTTTTAGCACACAAGTAAGATCATAACATAACATTCCATATATTAGACATAAAACATTATGAAATTCGCATGAAAAGAGCACTTACCTGACAAAAAGAGTGTATACATCCATAAACTTGCCAAATAGAAGCTCCAAGAGAGATCAAAACACATTTAATCATCCAAATCATTCTACAAATTGCAGGTCCAAAATCTTTAGAAAGATATATCCCAAATCTAAGTGATGATGAATGAGAGAGAAAACCTCTCTTATATTTATACAATCCTCTAAGAGCTTCAGATAGCCCAATTTAGCCTAATGATGCTCCTATAATAAAATAATGTGCAAAATAACAATATTTTCAGTGACAAGCCCACCAAATAGCTCCATAATAAAAATAATTTGTTTATTTTTGTAGCATCGAATGTGCTCTTGCCTCGAGATTTGGCATAGAGGCTAAGACACGTGCATTCTCCAATACCCATAAATCGTTTGGGAAAATTCCACCTAGAGATGGTTTAATTAAAATAATTAACTTTTTTAAATGGTTCCCTAAGTCTTAACTTTAGAAATTTGGTTAATTAAAGGGTATTAATTAAATGAGGTGTGAATCTTCTAGAAGAAGACGAGGATCAACTTCCAGTTAATCTTAGCCCTTGATTATGTTTTAATCTTGGTCATTGGAGCTCCAATGAGAGATTAAAAGAAGGAGTTCGATTGGCACTTGGAGGACATATCGAATGAAAGATCAGAGATCGAATTTCTCAAGACAAGCAGCGTTGAGTTGCCGGAGTGAGATCGAGTGATCTTCTTGTAGTGAGAGGCAGGGATAGTAGTCTGGAGGAGATTTTTTCAGATCCGAAGAGTGCAAAGCAGACAGGGCATAGAGTAGTTCAATGAGGCAGTGCAAAGCTTCAGAGGGAGTTCAAAATCTAGCTGGGAGAGTCGAGATCTAGTGCCAGAAGCTAGGGTGTGAGACCGGAGGGCCACGAATTTTCAGACAGCAGGAGATCAATAATGAAGGTGACGTAGAGCCCAACCAGTATGAAGCAGATCTGCGTAGGATTGACGTAGAAACTACGCAGAGGCAGCGTGGAACCAGCCAGCCAACCCCTGATCAGTGTCGAATCTCCTGAATCAGTGTGAGATTTTTATCACTAACTCTTTACCAGCATATCTCTGTATCGGATAGCCAATTTAGCCATCCACCGATTTGTACTCATATTTACTACTGCATAATAATTAAAACCCTCAGTTGTTGCACCGGTTTTCCCACATTGGGTTTTTCTGGGAACATTGTCCAAAAACAACTATGTTGATGTGTGCGTTTATTTCTCTCCAGTGCAATATTTATTTTGTGTAGACTGCAGTGTATGTATTTCGATATCTGTTGTAGAAAATTGCAAGCAATTTGTTCAAGTAATTAACAAATAGGAGAAATATCATCAGTTCGCTGCAGTAGGAATCAGGTAACCGATTTTTCACATGGTATCAGAGGATAGATCGTGAGCAAAAGAGCTTAGTTGCAGAAAGGAAGAGGGAGTTCGAAACTACTGCAGAGGCAAAAATTTGATACCCCAGAGGCAGCACAGTCCTTGGGCTAAGAAGGTCAAAGTTTTTAGTGAGAACGATTTCTCTAAGTGAGTCAACAGAGAAATTCGATTCTCTAGATCGAAGCTTTCCAAAGGCAGAAGGGAGTAGCGTATTTTTCCTTGCAGAGCAGATCGAAGTTGGGACGTAGTTATTTGGCAATAGTTGCTGGCAAAATAGCGTCAGAAGGAGAGAATAGCACATATTGAGGGAATTTATTCCTTAGAGGACTTCTAGCTAAGAAGTCAGAATTTTTCTAGCAGAGCAACAGTAGCTATGTGCGAGATTTCTCACTCCAGAAGGGAGTGCAAATAGCTAGGCAACAACTGCTCAGGGAAAAAGAGGGAGCAGTTAGACTTTTTTAGGAGAGATGGCATCAACTGGGTTGAGAGATCAAGATCAATTGGACGGAGCCTCCAACTAAGTGATCTAGAAGGCTAGGATCTCCTGTCTTCTAGATGAGCATGATCTCAAAACTTATGTCGATAGTGTGTAGTTGTACCTGTCGATGCAGATCCGTTCAAGAAGTACAAGGCTGAGATGGCGAAGATCATTCTCGATAGGGTTCGAGATCATGTAGTATCCCATATAGCCGACAAGCATACTGCCCGATAGACGTGGGAAGCCTTAGCTCACTATACGAAGGATCTTCCGAGCAGCAAAAGATGTACTTACAGGAGAAGTTGAGATGCACGAGGATGCCAAAAGGGGAGCGAGTAGATCCCTTCCTCACGAGGCTTCAGGATGTCCGTGACCAACTGGGTTCAACATGGTCAACACCCCAGCCCTCAGAGTTTGTACGATTAGTGTTGAATAGCATTTCTGAAGAATGGCAAGTTTTTGTCTAGAGTATCTTAGGCAGAGAAAAACTGCCAGATTGGGAGTGTGTATGGGTTGATCTGCAGCAGGAGGAGATGAGGCGTGATTTAGTGAAGGCCACCATTGATTTAGTGGCAGCAGCAATAGTGGGACGAAGCAGGTGAAGGAAGAGGAGGATGTGGCCCTTGCATCGAAGGGGCAATAGGAGCAGCACAGAAGAAAGAAGGATATTTCGAAGATCAAGTGCTTTTAGGTGTGGTGAGTTGGGCCACTAGAACACTTAGTGTCCTCTCAGAAAGAAGGACAAGGAAGAGAAGCAGGATCAGCAAGCTGCATCTGCAAAGTTCGACAAGTTGTTCTCTAGACTGGAGGAAGAGTTTGCCATGATTGTCAAAATGCCTCCAGGGGTGAGGTGGGGCAATCTGGAGTTGTAGCCCCAAAGAGCTACAAGATGGGCAGGATACTTGAGGAGTCCACCTCTTGGATCAAGACCTTGCTACGAGAGCCCATAGTCAGCAATAGCAGGATGGACCAGTGGCAATTGGTGCAGTCCGGTGCCAGAGTGACAAATGCAGTAGCTAGTAGTAGGTCGGATGCTAGGCAGCACAATGTAGAGTTGGCAGCAGTGAAGATGGCACAGAGTAGAGTCAGCAGCAACGCAGAGGCTTCAGTGATAGCGTAGAGCCTAGCAGCAATCAGAACTCGAACAACCGATGCATCATACTGACCACAGTTGATTCAGTATTTTGGATGCTTTTCCGTTACAAATGTTGCAATTGCAGTAGCAACAGAGGGGATGGGTTGCAATGCAAATGCAGTGTTGGAAGCAGTTCAGCAGGTCCAGCAACAGCACAGATGCAGCGCATATCAAAGTTGCGCAATAGTTGGTGGGCAGTAGCAGTGAGACATCAGCAACGCAGCAGGAGATGGTGCAGAGACAAAGTGATGCTTCAATGGGTTGCAGCACTAGAGCACATTCCTTGCTAAGAGGGAATGTGGATTTTTGTAGTATTGGATGTGCTCTTGCCTCGAGATTTTGCAGAGAGGCTAAGACACGTGCATTCTCCAATTCCATAAATCGTTTGGGAAAATTCCACCTAGAGATGGTTTAATTAAAATAATTAACTTTTTTAAATGGTTCCCTAATTCTAAACTTAGGAAATCTGGTTAATTAAACGTTATTAATTAAATCAGGTGTGACTCTTCTAGAAGAAGATGAGGATCAACTCCCAATTAATCTTAGCCCTTGATTATGTTTTAATCTTGGCAATTGGAGCTCCAACAAGAGATTATAAGGAGTTCGATTGGCACTTGGAGGATATATCGAATGAGAGATCAAAGATCAAATTTCTCAAGAGTAGCAGCATTGAGTTGTCGGAGTGAGATCGAATGATCTTCTTGCAATGAGGGGTAGGGATAGTAGTCCAGAGGAGATTTTTCCAAATCCGAAGAGTGCAAAGCAGAGAGGGCATAGAGCAGCTCAGTGAGGCAGCGAAGTGCCACTCAGAGGCAGCCCATAGCTTTAGAGGGAGTTTGAAATCTAGCTGGGAGAGTCGAGATCCAGTGCTAGAAGCCGAGGTGTAAGACCGAAGGGCCAGAAGGTCGAATTTCCAAACAGCAAGAGATCAATAGTGAAGGTGATGCAGAGCCCAACCAGTGTGACGCAGATTTGCATAGGATTGACGCAAAAGTTACGCAAAGGCAGCGTGGGGCCAGCCATCCAGCCCCTGATCAGTGTCGGATCTCCCGTATCAGTATGATATTTTTCTCACTAACTCTTTGCCAGCATTTCTCTGTATCGGATAGTCAGTTTGGCCATCCAACGATTTGTACTTAGATTTACTACTACATAATAATTAAAACCCTCAGTTACTGCACCAGTTTTCCCACATTGGGTTTTTCCAAGGGCATTGTCCAAAAACAACTTTATTGATGTGTGTGTTTATTTCTCTCTAGTGCAGTATTTAGTTTTCGTAGTATTTATTTTGTGTAGGCTACAGTGTATGCATTTCAATATCTGTTGTAGAAAACTACAAGTAATTTACAAATATGAGAAATATCGTTAATTTGTTGCAGTAGGAATCTGGTAACCACTTTTTCACATAATTAGCCTCTCAAGAGGGTCGAAATGATAGAAAAAATAGCTAGAAGGGTCGTTGGAAGGCCAAATGAAGTCCCTTATGTGCCAAAATGAGTAGGAGGGCTCCAATAATAGTGATGAATGGGGGTGGCCCCTTGATCTCCAAGCAAATGACCCGTGGTGCTCTCATGTGGTTGTGGGGGCACAAAGAACATCCTCGTGGGTCTCCAACTGAATCGATCAAGCATGTGCTCCATCTATAAGGGCTGGAATAATGATGCAAACCCTCCTTTGTTTCCTTATGAGAGACAAAACCCCATCTAGGCCCTGGATCAACTGCCAAACGTGTGGTGCAAGTGTGTAGTTGGATGGGTTAGGTGGCCTAGTTGCATCATCATCATCGAACAAGTGGCACACACACAAGCAATAAGTAGTGCTAAGGGATCCCATGGTGTGGCTATCTGATCTCTGTTATAGTGGAGGCCCATGGCTCTCAACGCTCCCCTATAAATGTCATTAAGACCCTCTGGAGGGCTTGGATCACATATAGGAAGACCAAACCCCAAGATGAAGACCCATCTGCAATCTTGTATAAGATCCAATGCGTCTCCTCACCTTCCTGTACAACAATTCATTAGTGCAATTGAGCAAATGAGCTTACAAATCATGGAACCAAGTGTGCACTTCATAGTGGCATGCCCTTCCAAAATGGACTTTAGAATGTATAGGTGTCCTTAGGTTCAAGAGGGAGTTTAATCAAAGACCCTATTTGGTGGTTTCAACGGTATGTCCATTAGATGGCAGGTCCATGGTACGTCCGTTAGATGGCAAGTGTCACATGAAATAATGATGGAATGGAGTGGTGCAACAAGGAAGGCTCCAAGCCACATGCCATGGTTAAAGGGTAGTTATAGCAAGGGAAGCCCACACAAATCGTGGTACATGAGTTACCCCGACCTTTGTTTTTCCACCTTTCTTCATATGCCTTTTGCCTTTTATTGATTTTTCTTTTATAATTGTCCGGGGCTCCAAGGAATGACAGCATGATGTGCATGATATAGCAATGAATACCCCCTTAAGGTTGGGCAGTTCATCGCCCACCAGGGATTGGGACAACCATGGGTTCCTTAATGATGCAGAGGGCTCACATAGGGGGCCTAGAAACCAGGGTGGTGGCTATGATAAGGGGTAGAGCTCATGTTTGGCTTTTGCCCACGTGCTAAATTTTTATGTCCCGACTCCCAAATATCTTTTGCATTTTATGGTATATTTCTTGTTGTAAGTGGCCAAATTGTGCTTTTAACTTTCTTTTTGGTTACATCAACCTCCGAGGCAACATTCTAGGCCTGACCCAAAGTGTAAACAAGGGGAGGGGGAAGCTAACTCCTTGTGGACCCAATGGACAAATGTGGACCCAGATGGGAAATATGTGAAAAGGGGTTATAATGAGCGGAGGAGAGTGATGTAGGTGATGTCCGGAAGTAGGACCATGCAACCAAAATCGGGGTTTCCCATGTAATGTTAGTAGCCAATAGAGGAGATCCCACAAGACTAGGATACAAGGTTAACCACCAAGTTGGATGAGGGGAAAAGAGTACAGACCAAGCCCATTCTTTCCGTTGAATCCCCCCACTAATCCATGCCTAGAAGTGTCCATGATAAGTATGCAAAAATACCCAATTACATAATGAAAGCCATACCTTCGGGGTTGGAAGGCCCACCTTCAAACATACAATCATGAAAGATGGGCGAGGATGCATAATGGTTGGCTTAGGTGGCGGAGATGATGGCACATCGAGCTATCTGGTGGTTGCAAGGGGTTGTTGGCTATCGACTGAAGACAATGTGGAGGAAAATTTTCTTCTATGGGTGTCACCCACATGTGGTGGGTAACATTTGGCTCCAATTGGGACATGATCTCTAAGTAAAGTGCACTTACGTACTTGAATGGGAGGTCATAAGAACACCAGCAATCTCTT
The DNA here is from genome assembly GCA_000404065.3 of Pinus taeda. Lineage (NCBI taxonomy): Eukaryota > Viridiplantae > Streptophyta > Pinopsida > Pinales > Pinaceae > Pinus > Pinus taeda. The sequence goes on along the minus strand of APFE030266821.1, from coordinate 248,126 downwards.
AGGACCGCAAAGTTGTTACCTACACATCAAAGACTAAGCGCATGGGGCAACATGTTTTTGCGGCGTCTTGTGATCACCCATTGTTAGGCCATAAAAATCAACAAGAAACAAAATTTTATTCTAAATGCAATTCTAATATAAATGCACTTAATATAGCATGAGAACATAATATGATGATGTTAGCTATGCAAAAATCAATATGCAATGCATCCTACTCTAACATGCATGGCTACATTGTGCAAATGCTGAGTGTAGTCATACAACCAATGCAACCAACATATGATTAAGTCAATATAAAAGCACTTTCCCTTATAAACCATTATGAGACAAGGGACCCAAACATTAGGTTTCCCATTGTAAGATTTGCTCGATGAATGGTAAGGGTGGGGGACGGGAAAATTTGACCATGCATCAAGGGTCATGGATGAGAAGGGAAAGGAGGAATCCAACTTGTGCAACCTTTCTTGCAACGCGCATATGGAGTATTCAACGACCAAGCTCATAAACTTTCTACGAATAGCAAGCTCGAGCATATCCTCCTCATGGCATAAAGAGATAGATTGCTCAGGCACATCCCCAGTCACATTATTCTTATTATCGAGGAAGGAACAAGGCGGACTACAATCAGTGTATCTTGGGAAGAACCACAACCCTCTTTCAAGGCATTGAGAAGGCTCCTCAATCTTATGGCTCCCATAAGATCCATAAAGACGGGTATCAAACTCCCCTTGGCTATCATGATTATTGGATTGAGGGTTATCATCTTGAAACATATAAAATAGGCCTCTCCAATGATCCATTTATGCAAATCTTCATAAGATTTTAGATATGGAGCCGCCAGGGTGAACTTGAAGTGCCTTGAGAGATGTTTGCTTCACCCTACAAGCATTGATTTTGAAATTCAGTGAAGAACTAGGGCTTCGTTCTTCCAATGGAGTCACCAAGAATGATATGTCAATATTGTCATATGGGGAAAAATACACACATCTCATGTCCCCGGCAACGGCGCCAAAAATGTTAGTTCTAATGACATGTCCTAAATCACATCAATGTTATTAAGCAGCCAAAAAGAAACAAAATTACAGCATATTTGCTAAATCACTGCTAAGAGTAAAAACAGAACTCAGTAGATGAACAGTCAAAACCCGTCACTGCTTGCTCATTGATTCTGAAATGAAATCTATTACAGGGAAACAACAGCACTGTTCACTGTTCAAAAACTGAATGGATAAACCTGCACCCATGCCTTCTCTTTTATAGACTGAGAAGAAGAGAATGCAATGAATCCAGACACATGCACAACAGCACCTCAACTGAAAATGATCTGAGCTATGTAAGCATGTGCCCTACCTACAATGCTGCATGTGCCTAATTGAATTTAAACTTACGCAAAAAATTGGAAAACTGCTTAATAAAACTGAAGCTAACTCATGCAACTAGATGCACTCTCTTTTACTTAACCGTGAAATGAAACTATCTAACAAATGCAAACCACTGAGAATAGATCACTGAAGATAAAACAGACGTCCACTCTTACTCCCTCATAATTAATCCACCAAACTTACAAAGAAAAGGTGCACCCTCACTGCCCTGTTGAAGGGCCCAGATCCGTTCATCAGTGTGCCCAGACCTGTAGAAGATGATCCAAGGTACATTCCAACAATGTGCACACTTACTAAGAGAGTTGTAATCACCAGGTTCTATAGCCATATTTTAAGGCCATCGCTATCTAAAGGAGGCCCAAAAGCTCAAGAAATGATGACTAAAAACTTTGTTAGGAATTAGTATAGGCGAGAAAAATGTTGCATGATGAGTCTATATTAGCATTAGCTCGACTGAGAGAGCATGTTATACCTACGATGATTTAAGAGACAATGCTAAAAAACCTATCTAGATGCATAAGGTGGTGTGTCTTGCATCAGATGGGCTTCTGCCTTGACATTCTGCATTCATCAAGAGGGTGCTATCTAGCATCTATTCAAATCAGAATGGTTATAAGGAAAATCACTCTTCTTGAAAGACAGTTGAACCATCCCAATGATCACTACGGTTGTTGACAGGCTTCATACTGGCAACCATGAGTATGGCCTGAGAGTTCAAGATCCATAAGTCAATGAATACCTTTTGTATATAAAATGAACTGCTATTGCTCTGATATTTCCCGTGGATGTGAAGCATGTTGAGACAAAATTTTAAGATGTGGAAGTGAAACTTTTTAAGATATCTCCATACTGCAGAAGAATCCTCAATTATTTCAATGCAGCTTCAAGACTTCAAGCCTGATATATGCACTTAAGCTTTATTCTAAATACCATGTTGAAAAGGACAAGAATCAAGAGATCCATATCCAGTTTCCATAACCTGCTAAATTCTATGCTTCAATTATTTCAATGCAGCTTCAAGACTTCAAACGTGATAAATGCAGTTAAGCTTTATTCTAAATACCATGTTGTAAAGGACAAGAATCAAGATCCATATCCAGTTTCCATAGCCTACTAAATCCTATGCTCACATAGCAAGTTATAATTCATTTCCCTTAGACAAGAAAACGTATTTCTCACATTTTGTTCATAGAAGACATACGTCTTATATTTCTCATCTCACATAGATCGCCAGCTACTACTCATATCTAAAAAATTTATGATTATTTAATCTTCACATTAATTCTCATTTTTAGTTAACCATGAAAAGTGTATCTTCTTAATCCTCCACTCAAAGGAGCTATCACATAACTTGTTGAACTCTGCTAAAGGCTTTAAAATTTATCTATTCTATTGCTTCTATGGAATTCTTCCGTAGGAAAAATAAACACTTTAAACTACAGAGCCTTCTTATACAATCTCTTCTTGGAACATAAAACACCATGCACAGAAAGCTTCTTAAAGTCATAACCATCAAAACATTTGGCGTCTCAATTCTGATGACATGACAGGACGGGTGAGGAAAGTAAGTATACTTTCAGCTAGCAAAACATTGGCAGCGAAAGCAGTGGTCATGGTGAAGCAAAGAACATTCTCTTAAAGGAATTTTTTTCCTTGAAATACAATTCCTGGGAAACCCCCAGGCACTTCATCTCATTCTGAGGATGGAACTCAATGACCAGTTGCAGTTTTGGCAACCTGACCAGTGGGGACGTCAAATGAAGCCAACAAAATCCACAGTGGCAGCCAGCTGGGGGACTTGAACCCAAGGCCTCCTGCTTGTAAATGACAGCACTCAATCACTCAAGATAACCCACTAGGCTATTCTCTGAAGAGAATTATTGCGGAAAGAAACAAGTTTTTTTGTAGGGTGACTGGTGCCTCTAATAGATTGCAAATTAGTCGACTCATTATGCATGCTCTATGTCTCAAGATTTTCATGTTAAAAGGTACATCAAGTTTGATTCTTTGAGAGCTAACTGAACTAGGTTATGTTGCTAAAGGAGGTGTTCTCTCTTGTTTTAACATTATCATTGCATTAAATTGTCCAGTCAGTATTGCAGATGGTAATTCCTTTTGTTATGAAGAACAAGAAGCTTGTTCTTACTATATCATGCTAATTATATTAAAGCTATTAATATCCAGATCTAGAACGAAACCTGTGTAACAATTAAGTAAAGAAAATTGGAAACTTTCCCCAGCTTTCTGGAGAAACGATGTTAAGATTTCAGTGAATTAAGAAGCAAATTACCTTGGAGTCAAACCAACTTCTGTCAGAAACATTAGAAGGTAAGTAAACCAACATGCTGAAGTCAGATCATTCAGCACATGCCCAATTCCATAAAAAAAAATAGAGCCCCTGCGTAATGGTTCACTCGAAGGTCCATCAACTACTGTTGCATATTTCTTCTGAGAGTTCTTAGATATGGTACCCTCGCTACATTTGTAAGTCAGCTGAGCACAACATGCTTCTGCATCTGCTCCTGGAAAAGTGGACGCAACGCTTTCTCCTCCATTTCTCAATTCATCTACCTCCGATTGAACTGTACAACTTAGGTCAATGAAATTTGCCCCATTTTCTTCAAGTAAATTATTTGGTATATGCATATTTACACCATTTTTTTCCAGTGAATTATTTGGTATAGGCATCCTAATCTTCAACCAAGCCTCTGCCAAAACAAAATCTAAAATGGTTAGAAGACGTATAAATTCATTCTTTGTTTTCCAACAACCATTCTTATGTGAGTAGATGACTCCTTGCTGACATACAGAGAAACTTTAAACCTTATACTAAAATGCAGGTCAATCAAATGTTTTACTCGCTCGAACAAACTTAAAGCCGGTTGCAGCAGAATTTTGAGAACAATTTCTTGAAGAATTAAATAAAATCTTGGAAGTGCTGACTGAGCAAAACAAAAAATAAATGTAAATTATTCGGATGAACAGACGAGCGAATAGTCAAGCTTTTAATGACTTAATGAAACAGAAAAAATAAATAAATGCTTTAAAAAAAAAGTCTTCGTATGAATGCACAGCGACTTTACAAACAAACAAAAAATCATGTGCATAACGAGCAAGTAAATAAACGCATTAAATGCTTTAAGAAAACAGTTTAGAAAATATAAATTCTTCGGATGGATACACGGACAAATGACTAAAAGCCTTAAAGTTTTAATCAAACCATTAAAAAAAATATAAAAATATTTTTTTTTGGCACAGAGACCTTCACAGTTGTAATCAAATAAAATAAAGAGATTTCAAATTCTACTTGATACAGAAGCTTGGGCTGCAGTAACAATTTTGCCAAATCTTGGGTTTAAGAATTTAAATTTTCCAGAAAAATGAAGAACACATTACAATGCTTGCCAACAAAACAGAGCAACTTCAAACTTTCTCCTCATTCCAACAAAATATTAAGATACAATTGCTGTTGAATACCTTAAAATAATCACTTTTTCCAAAAAAAAAGTCTTTTAGGCCTTAGATTTGTAGACAAAACACGGAAAATGTTAACCTTCTCTGGTTTTGGCACAAAAGCTGTGAAATGCAATTAACTGAAGAAAGGGGAAACATTAAATAGAAATATATCGACTCACTTGAGCAAAGGCAAATTTGAGAAGCCACATTCCAAGCCCAAGCATCTTGGGAGGAGTCACATTCCAAGCTCAAGCATCTTGGAAAATGACATTAATTAAATTGTTGCCGCGAAAGCTCGCGACGGCCTGGTGCATCTTCCAGGCAGACAATATCACCGAAGTTTTTGGAAAACAGAAGCTTTGAAGATCCATTTAGCTTGAGGAGCACGTAATAGTCCACGCTCTTTCACCGGCCATTCTTGGTCACGCCAAACAGCCGGGAACTTTGCACACAAAGCAATAATGTCATTTATAATTCTCATTAAATTTCATATAACAGCGAGCTCAGACCCCACAGCTTTACGCCCCACATTACATGATAGGTATCTTCGGTAAATGGAGACAAAAATTCGTTTACGTGGTTGTTCGCTCTTGCGTCAAGTCGGTTAACGATTTTGAAACGCTTCTGTTTGTTGCGTTCACTATCTCTTTGGGGTAGGAGAACTCTAAAGGAAAGGGTAGTTAAGTCAAAGCTGTCGTACAATTGACATCGTATCTAATGTTCCGTTTTCCTATAATTGTGCAGAAAATTCGTGCTATTTGAAATTAGACGATATTTGATAATGATGATTAATGTCTACCGGGACCAAATATGGTTTATTAGATTTAAAAAAACAAATTAACATGGTTTATTGGATCTAAAAAACCAAATTATTTATTTTGATTTAAGATTCTATTCCTATGCTCAAATTTGGAGTGAAGCCTTCCAAGCTCACTATAATTTTGACATTGTAAAAGACTAGGAAAGTTAGTATTGTAACAAAGATTGTGACACTGAGATTTAATGTGGTTGTACGTGAGGCACTCTAAGAGGAAGTGGTTTTCATCTTCGATGTTTCTATTCTCACATATATGGCAGATCCTTTCCATCCATGGCGTTTTAGGAACTGCCCAACGACCTGTTTCACTATGGAGCGCATGAGAATTCGTTCTAATCTTTGTTATATTAATTTTCTTCTTTGAGCTAGTTAAAATAGAGAGATATTTTTTAACTTCTAGAATAAGGTTGATAACTTTCTTATAATAACTTAATTTTTTTTAGCCACTAAAACTTTCTCACAGCACATTTATGTGTTCAAGTTTATTTTTTAAATATATTTAAAAATTATACCAAAACTTAGCATGACAATCCACAATTTTTATTCTTTATATCGTAAAATTCATTATATGTTTGAAATATTAAAAACTTTGGTTCAAAAACATTTGAAACATGTTTGTAGAGTTTACATCTATTAATTGTCCATAATTTTAGGTACCAAATATCATCTTTGAGCATCAGCAATATTTGCGTGGATTACCATTCCATACAGTTTAGAGCATAATTTTTTAATTAATTAAAAAATTAATGATGTTTTAAATTAATTAGAATTTATATTGAAATTTTATAATATTTTTTTTATTACATTGTGTTATTTGAAATTAGATTTATAATGATTATTTTGATTTTCTAAAATATTATTAAGAGATTTAAACGTAAATTTTGAAATTAAGTTTAATATTTAATTATTATAATAATTAATTTTTGAAATAAAATTGTGTTAAAATGTTAAAATATTTTTATCAATTAATTTTTTACTTATTCTTTAGTGATAAAAATAACATTATAAATATAGAACAAAGAGACACATTTATTGCAGTTCGTAATTTACTTCAAGTTAAGGTGGATGAAAATCTATTGAAATTTTTTTATTTTTTTATTGAGGATTAGATTGATTTTCAAGGGAATATGCTTAATATATGCTTAGTTTTAATGGTTAGTGTATTAAAGAGTTTGTTAGGTTATATTGAATTTTAATAAATTTTAAAAATTGGATCCCTTAGTGTATTAAAGAGTTTGTCAGGTTGCATTGATTTAAAAATAAAAAATAAAAAATAAAATAAAAATTGCGAGAATTTCCTAGAGATTTGATATTATTCCAATCCTAATAAGTTACTCCATGATAAGTTCCTCATTATTATTTATAACATTCATTTATATATAACAAATTTTATTTAGCAAAATTTTCCATAATTTTTAATAAACTTAAAAATTTATATTAGTGGCTCCCCTTTCACCAATTTCCTAAAGATTTGAGATTATTCTAATTCTAATAAAAGACTTAACTGAACTCCAAGTATAGTATCTAAAGTGGGGCTCAAATATTCTTGCACCTCACACTACAAAAAAATTCAACAACATCATACAACAAGGGTTCTCCAAAAATTGGACAAATAGTTTGGCAATACCTCTTTTCAAGAGTGGTGACGTCAATAATCCCTCCAATTATAGGACCATAATGATAAACAGTTTGTTTGCAAAGTTTTTTGGAAGCATGCTAGAAAATAAAATCAGCAAGTGGGCAGAAGAAAGAGATAAGCGTGCTAAAGGGCAGGCAGGTTTTAAACCTAAACATTCCAAAGTTGATCATTGTATAATTTTAAGGCACATCATTGACAAATTTTTTGGGAGAAAAAGGAAGAAGTCTTTTGTTGAATTCAGAAAAGTGTTTGTTGCAGTTCCTAAGGATAAGCTTTGGCACAAAATGGGGGAACTTGGGGTTCCTAAACATTTGAGAGCAGTTGTGCATAGACTATATGAAGAGGTGAAAGTCAAAATTAGAACTTCAGCAGGCATTTCTAAAAGTTTTAGAAGTGATATCAGGGTCAAGCAATGTTGTCCACTGTCTCCTACCCTTTTTGGTTTATATATTGACAAGCTTGAGGAGCGGTTAAATTCGCAAGGAGGTGATGGTATCTATTTGGGCAAATTTGTTATAAGGCTTCTTTTATATGCAGATGATCTTATTTTGATTGTTAAATCTACTCTTGGTTTGCAAGAGCACTTACTATCCCTTGAGCATTTTTGTAGAAGGGTGGGGATGCAAGTCAATATTAGCAAAATGAAAGTAGTGGTTTTCTCTAAAAAAGAAAGCATAATCAACATAAGTTCTACTTTGAAAGCAACATTCTGGAAGAAGTTGTGAATTACAAATACCTTTGGAATTAACTTCAACAAAAATCTAAGTTGGGATGGTTGTAGAAAGAAAAGAACTTTGGGGGGTTGGAAAGCATTTTATGCTTTTCAAAATAGGTGTAGAGAGGCAGAGTTATGGGACTGGAAAACCATTCAAATCCTTTTTGGGCTTCTAGTGACTTCAATGATTCTCTATGGTTGTGAATTGTAGGCCAATAGTACATCCGACGTGTAGTGGAAACAAATTGAGAAAATTCAGAAGTTTTTGATTACAAACAAATTCAAAATTAAAAGTGCATTCCTTATGCTATCTTGTTAAGTGAAATAGGGGTTGCTCCTATTGAAGCAATTACTATGGTGCAATTCATAAGGTATTTAAAAAAAATTGAGCAAATGGAAGAAGGCAGATGGCCTAAGGTTGTCTTTAATGACATATTGTGAAAAAAGAAAAAAGACTTGGTTGCAGCAAAAAAACAAATGGTTTAGTAAATGGGGTATTTTCTTGAACATGTGTCTCATAAACAGTAAAGAGATAAAAGATTTTGTTATGGTTAAGTTCCACAAGCGTACTTGGGATAAGGAGCTAGGGAGAAATAAAAAATACTATATTGAAGTGTTTAATCTCACTTATAATCATCAACAAAAAGCATACACAAAGGCCAATATTTCTTGGAGAGCCAAAATTCTTATTGCTCAGTTAAGGACTAATTCTCATCAACTCTGTTGTGAAATAGGACGCGGGAAAAGGCCAAAAGAAGTGTGGAAGGAAAGAGTATGTATTTTTTGTTCTTCCGGAAAAGTGGAAATTAAAAAGCATTTCATTTTAGAATGCGAGGCATTCAAAGACAACAGGGAAAGTTATGCAGATATTTTGGCAGCTAGCTTTTGGGATAATCTATTTAGCGAGGGGTTTGTCGAGAAGTTGGGAGTGTTTATTGTGAGGCTTCATAGGAAAAGGGTTGAATACATCAACCAGATGAAGAAGTAATATGTCCCATAAGCTATCTTTATCCTCATGGACGTTAAAATAATTTTCTTTCCTTCATTCTTTCTAAGTTCCTCCATGATAAGTTCATCATTATTATTTATAGCATTTATTTATAATTCCTTTTAGTTAAATTTGACTCGTAACATTTTTATAAATGGTTAATCAAGTAAATGTGTGTATTAGTAATTTTTTCTTTAGAACCAAGTTGATTCAAGTGCAGCGTTCTCAGGTGTCGAGAATATTTATTCCCCTGACAGCATCGAGATTTGGAAGACAACTCCATTACGAATGTTGTAAGTGCATAATAAAAGTGGAGCATGTTCGTAGCATGGGTTGCAACACCTGGAGTACTCAAGCTGCACAAATCATAAACAAGTGGAGGCAAGCTCTCTCTCCAATAAGCAAATTATGGTGGTGGCTAATGAATTGTTGGTTTATTCTTACGTGAAGGGCCTTAATTCTCCTTGGCCTCCTTGTTGCGCTCATCCCTTGGAATTCAATACAAAATTCTCTTAGGGAGGTTCACACGATCATGGGAGATTTGCATTCAATTGCTCTACAATTGTGCCCTAGGGGTGGATGGAATGATATATTTATTGTAATTTCCCTGCTAGGAGGTTAGGATAATTCTCACAGGAGAGGGAATAGTAGGGAACAAAGTCAATTTCAAATTGTTGGGAGAGCTTTGCCATGTCGTGGTTTAACAATGGATGGAAAAGAACGAGGCCCGTAATCTTTTGCACAAGAGATTGAACGTGCTATTGGACAGGTTATCAATGCCCATCAAAGGGTTGATTCAGGTAGTGTTGAGGAGGATTGAAATGGAAGAGCAATGGATGTGAACGAAGATGCAACTGTTGGAAACAAAGCAAATTTAGCTGGAAGGAAAAGTTGAAAAACTAGAGATGGAAAGCAAGACATAAATGGTTGCAATGGAAATAAAGGTGGCTAAACTAGAGGAGAAATTTGATAATGAGCTTCAGGTCAAGGATGCAGATACAAAGTCTATTGAGGAGCCTAAGAGAAAGCGAATGAAGTTGAATTAGGAACAACAAAAAGAAAACCAAAAATCTACAAAATCAATTAAAGCTCTCAAGGAGAGACCATCCAATATCACTTAGTTTGTCAAAATTAATTTTAACTATATTATGTATATATATATATATTGATACGAGGTATTTTTTTTCAAATCTATAGAAAATACATGTTCTGTTTGGTGGAGAAAGTTATAGAAATAAATTTTTTAATTAATATAATTAAACTTTGTATTCTTTAAAAAACAAAATTACCAATATATATTTTAATAATAATAGCAATTTCAAAACATTTAAAATACAGTTTCAAACATGCTAAATGTATCAGTTAAAATTTAAGAAATTGAAAAAAAAAAACATTAATTTCAATGACTTTTTATAACCTTTATTTGTTATATTCATTTCATTGACGCTTTATCCAATTTTTATTGGTTATATTCATACTCTCAAGATTCATCGATAGAATCAAGAGATGCATTCGAAACTTTAGCCTGACCATCCGTTCCAGGTAAAAGGGAGATATTGGTGGGATTTGTCGTGGATTGCGGAAAGGTATTTGGACTGTTGGCGGTAGTGGGCCAGGGATCTTATATATTTATTTAATAAAAACAAAATAAGATATTTTTTTGCAACCTCAGGCACCCTACCTCCACACTTCCCAACACCTCAAATATCACATATATGGAATCTTGTCAGGCTATCGATTTACCGATAAGACTGGCTGACATCTTAACACTTTTAAATTTGTGCGACTCTTTGCTCACGTAAGTCTTAGGCACGTGTAAAGTTTATATGCTATTATTGTTGCTAGCTTTACTTAATGGAAGCAGAGTAAATACTAAACGAAATGAAGTTTATTCGGTTTATTTAATTGAATTTTGAGGAATTTCGATATGTGGTATTGGGATGTTGAAATTGATGGTAGTTGGTTTTGGGTTTTGTTAAATTGATTACTTAAGATGGTAGTTGGTTTTGGGTTTTGTTTAATAGAGAAAAGATGGGGACAGGTTTGCCCCAAATTTGAATTTATGAATTTATGTGAGTGTATGGTAGTTGTTTTTGGATGTGTTCATTTAGTGTGTGGTTTGAGGATTGTGTTTAATATTTAGGGTGGATATTTCATTTTCAAGGACCAAATTAAGTAGAATATTCAGAAAATAATGCAAAGAAGATTATATAGGCTAAGGGAAAGGAGAGAAGAATGTTAGATTTTATAGGTGTTACGTTTAAAATTAATATTCATTATTCATTTATTCTTAATTTAAATTTTTTTTATTGTTTCTTTTTACTTGTGAAATTTAATGCTAACTTATGAAATCTAATGTTGATTTTCCTCTCTCTTTTCCTTGTGCCTATATAATCCTATTTGTACTATTTTTTAATTATTTTGTTTAGTTTAGTCCCTGAGGATGGGTGGAGTGTCCACCCAAAATGTTGGACAAAATCTTGTAGCACACAGAGTAAATACATCTAGAACAGTATTGTGATTATGGACAATGAAAGCTTATATGTTTTTATGAGATTTATTTGTGATATTAATTATATTATTTTATGATTTGAATTAAATTTAGTTTAGTCCCTAAGGATGGGTGGAATGTCGACCCAAAATGTTGGACAAAATCTTGTAGCACACAGAGTAAATACATCCAGAAAATAGCATTATTGTGATTATGGACAGTGAAAGCCTACATGCTTTTATGAGATTTATTTGTGATATTAATTATATTATTTTATGATTTGAATTAAATTTAGTTTAGTCCCTGAGGATGCGTGGAGTGTCCACCCAAAATGTTGGACAAAATCTTGTAGCACATAGAGTAAATACATCCAGAACAGTAGTGTGATTATGGACAATGAAAGCCTACATGTTTTTATGAGATTTATTTGTGATATTAATTATATTATTTTACGATTTGAATTAAATTTAGTTTAGTCCCTAAGGATGGGTGAAATGTCCACCCAAAACATTGGACAAAATCTTGTAGCACACAGAGTAAATACATCCAGAAAATAACATTATTGTGATTATGGACAGTGAAAGCCTACATGCTTTTATGAGATTTATTTGTGATATTAATTATATTATTTTATGATTTGAATTAAATTTAGTTTAGTCCCTGAGGATGGGTGGAGTGTCTGCCCAAAATGTTCGACAAAATCTTGTAGCACACAAAGTAAATACATCTAGAAAATAACATAATTGTGATTATGAACAGTGAAAGCCTACATGCTTTTATGAGATTTATTTGTGATATTAATTATATTATTTTATGATTTGAATTAAATTTAGTTTATGCAGTAAATTATATTTCATTAAAAATATATATAATTTATGGATTAATTATTCACATATGAATTATGTCATAATTCATTATTATTAATGATAATCAAAATTCAATAATAATAATAATAATCCAATTTCAAGGTCACAACCAACCCATACACCAAATTGGTGTATGAGAGACCCCCTTGTTTGTGGGATAAGAGACTCATCTCTGCAGAACGATTTGACTGCTAAAGAAGACGTTTAATAATATACAGTGAACTAAAAAGTGTGTGCAACAAATTATTTTCATTTTATAATATGATTTTGCCATTTTTTAATTTAATAAATAAAAAATTGATCTTTTATATCATGTTTGTTTTTATTTGATAAATAAAAGTTTTAAATAGGGGTGGCAGAGTGAGAGTTATAAATGGAGGTGGCAAGAGTGAGAGAGGTAGTAATAGATTTGCTTTCTTGTGGGATTAGGACATGCTTCTCATAGTAGAGCAAAGCACCTAGCCTTGCATATGGGATTAAGTTTGGCATGTACTGAAATGCTTAATAATTTTGTAATTATCAAAGCAATAAAAGGCAATGGAGAGAAAGGATGCAAGAATTCATATTGAAAATATTAAGATTGATAATTTATGAAGAGACAACATTCTTCCATATGCTTCGAGACAATAATCAAAGAGTAGATAGACTCATTAAAGAGACATCTACCTTGAAGTAAGGGACTTTGTGTTCAAACATTGGAGAAAAAAAAAGTTCTCCTACCCTAACCCCCCTCTCCATTATTGAAATGCATTTAAATATTTAAAAAATGGGTTTTTTAGAACCCCAATCCATTTAGTTTAATATTCAATCCTCTCAACACTCACGAAGCTTCTATGACGCCACTTTTATCATCACATTTCATACCACCTCTCTCACAACGCGTGAGTTTCCCTCCCACAAAAGCTCATACCATGTCCACATTTACTCAATTTCTTTTTGTAATGATTTTTCAAGGTGGGATTTTTCAACAACATGTGAAGGAAATGGACCTTTCGAACTCTATGATATCTTGGTCAAATTCTTCCATTAATTAGATGGAACTTCGCAATTAGTTGTTTTGGAATTTTATTAGAAGTGGACTAGCAATTAGCCTCAATGGTTGTACTTTGCTTTATGTTTTGACTTTGCTCCCGTTCTTCATGATGCATTAGTTTAAGGTTTATTTTCTTTCTCTCTCTTTGGTCCTTACTTCAATCTTGTTTATTGATTCAAAATTGCACCATTTATACAGTCTTTCCCTTTCCTATTTTTGTGGGTGGTGGTTATCTAGTCCAAGTGGCACTCTTATTTATTTTGCATTAGTCCAATCTTTGTACATGTGGCATAGAGCCTCTCTAAATGGCCCCATCAATAGAGACTAAGGACACTTCACTCTAAAGCAACACATTATCTAGCATGGGAAAGATATAACATGTCTTAGAAATAGCCCAACCACACAAATTGAAGCAAAGGATTGAGAATTGAGCTTATTTTTCAGACCTTGGTATAGAGCCTCTCTAAGTGGCCCCATCAATAGAGACTAAGGACACTTCACTCTAAAGAAACACATTATCTAGCATGGGAAAGATATAACATGTCTTAGGAATAGCCCAACCACACAAATTGAAGCAACGGATTGAGAAATTGAGCTTATTTTTCAGACCTTGGTGCCACGTGGGGAAGAAATAGTTAAAAGGGAATACCATCCCATTAAGAAATAATGTGTTTTTACATAGTATGTTGTTTTCTTGTTTATAAATATAATTTTTATAGCTCAAAATGTCACCCTCTAGGTCTATAATTGCTCAAAATAACATCCCCTTAGGTCTACTAAGGAAGCACCTCAAAATGAAGGTTGGAATGCAAGAAACAATCCATGGAAACCCTCTCAAAAACTCAAATGTTCCTCTCCAATGCCCCTAATACACTAGTGGGGAGAGGTTCAATGCTTATTTGGTCTACTAGGAAGAGTGGCAATTCTTTGTTTACTTAGCAAAAGAGATTTGGACTAGATAGGGTTGGCATAATGAATGGATAAGGTTGATAACAGTAAAAAATGATCATATTTTGAAGATAAGGATGAAAAGACCATATCAAACATGGAAAAAAAAGTGTCTAGATGCATATGATCACTCCTCAAAGCCATTTATAAAAGCAATGTTCTCCATCGAACAAATAAAAAAGCCAAAGATAACAAAATATTATCGAATTAAGGACCCACTTCTCTCTACAATAAGCTAAAGAACATAGTAAGTTTGATCGTGAATGGAGATGAGAGGAGGAGCCAAGGGAAAGAACCACAAAGAGAGCAACATTGTAACTTATATTGGTATAATAAAAAGATCACACTCCCCCCCCCCCCCCCAAACAATATGTTTTTTCTATATTGTTGTTAATGTATGTTTTTGGATTATTTATAATGCTAATACTAATGTGATTTGCAAGGATATGGATATAGTAGTTTTATGTTGTTTGTATGTGGGTTATAGGTGCAAGGAGATAAAGGGCCAATACCTCTAGGAGCTTCACCATAAAAATCACCAAGCATCCACCTTCCAATATAAGGTTCACTCCCTTTCTTCTTCTTGTTTACTTCTATTATGCATGCATGTGTCATTCATTTTTGGGTTAAGAAGATAGCTAGCACATTGTCTATCATAGGCCCTGGATCTATAATCACATTCCTTGTAATAATAGCAAGGAATTGGATAGTGTGCCTAAAGGGGATAGATTTAATGGTGAAAAGTGAGGACTTTTCATCCTTGGGTAAGGTTCAATTCTCGTGGGGGCTAGTTACTTTGGAAGCCATGGGGACACATTGAGGTAGTGGTCGAAAGTGTGTTTGTAACTAGAGAGTTTATATTAATGGTCTCATGTGTCATGCACATATAAGTGGATCAAAACCCACAACTATGTCCTTTTTTCATAAAGTTAAATCCCACTAGTGCAATCATATTTTAAGGGTTTCATTATGTAAGGCATCTATGCTTCAAAACTTATGGTAATCAAGGGGAGACACCAAAAAAAATCTATCCATGTTAAGGGTTGGTGTGGCCTAGGTTGGGTGTGATCCCCAGGTGATTTTGAAAGCTTGGATTCCCCTGGGTTGTGGTTTCTTAGACCACAGGTTAGTATTGCAAGTCATGGAAATGGTAGTAAACAAAACAAAACAAAAAGGAAGTATATAGAGTGATAAATAGGAGTATGGATTTTAGGTTTGAAGAACTTTAAATCACCTCATTTACAAGATAGGTACATCCGCCATGAAGGTCAAGGGATTAACTAGGCACCTTCACTCTTGAATGAATAAAAAATGAGATGTGGAAGAATTGCTTCTACAACAAGCATATATGTTTTACATGGTGTTTATGATAATCCATGCACATCCATTATGGTCAGCTTTCATCAAGTAATTTAGTTGTTTATTCAACATTCACGAAGGATAAACTCCAATATATGATTAATAATGTTTTAATCATGTGATTGAATTGCAATGAATTACATCACACATAATGTCTACATATGAATGAAAGACGGGGGCAATGAGATAAGTTAAGATTGTGGATTTCATGGCTTTAGTTTAGAGATTCATGGAGAAAATATGACATATATTTATGCATATGATTAAAGTGAATATCTTATTATGATGTATTCTTATGGTCACCTATTCTATGTAAAAGGACCTATTATACATTATAAATACACAGGAGATAATGCATGATTAAATAATATTTCCCTTTTGCAAGTTTCTTGAGTGTAAACTCTTGATGTCCCTTTCATGATATATGTTTGAGTATATTTTCTACGAAGTCTTAAACCCAACATTTGGAATCATAGAAAGAGTCCATAAGCACAACATTCACAAGGAAAGAAAACAACCTCTATGCAAGAGAAGAATTTATGCCAACATTTGGTATCAAAGAAAGAATCCATAGGCACAACATTCACAAGGAAATAAAATAACCTCTCAGCAAGAAAATATTTTATGCAAGGCAACCTAACTTTTTCCTATTCAAAGATCTACAAGGAACCATATATCTATTGTCTTAATATGTGTGTGTGTGTGTGTGGCATTTTCACGAGCGACATGACAATGCAAGACCTAAGCCATGAATCGTTGAAAGAAATTATTGTTGGTCTAGGCAAGATGCCTAAAAATGAATTGTGTGACATTGAATCTTGATGCTATGGAGATGATGTTGTCAATGTTGGATTTCTAGATAAGTAGTATGATGAACAAGCTTCGAAAAATTATTTTCTTAATGTTTGATGCTTTCAAACTTGGAGCTCAAGTGGTAATTTTTAAAGACATAATGAGGCCACAATTTTTTTTGTTATGAGCTTGATATTGCTTTAGAGATAGAGGTATGAACTCTTTTACCTTAGTTTGGGACATTGTCTGAAATATATTCCACATTGAGAAAATAATGGGATTTAAGTTTCTTCATAATTCATGATGAATCTTGTTAAAAATAGCAACAAGAAAATCATAATTTAATTTGCCCTTGAATTAAATTGTAATTCTATTCTCATAGCAACTTGTAGCAGTGAAATAAGTTAAGTTGACTTACTTGGCTCAGTAAATTCGAGTTGGAAGTCTATCTAGAGTCACGTAGAGTGATCCCTAAATTTTAGGGGCCAAGGTTGAGTTCTTATTGAGTTGTAATTATTTAATTCAGTTAAACTAGTTCTAATTGTTGGAATCAGATAACTGATAATTCACTCAAAAATAACTCATGCATGTCAGTTCAGAGGAAGACCCAGTTGAAATTAGAGTTCAGGGATAGTGTACTACCAGTGATCCGAATTGGATTCCTGAAAATTATCATAGTTTCTATGATTGTTTCAAATTATGTCAGACTCCAAAATCTTGTGAACGACGAGCTATCAGGAAGGACCTCTGGATAGTGGCAGTTGTAGCTAGCACAAAACAACAAGGACCCTTGGTCAAAGCGCACTGACCGTTGGCCCATGGAGACCACGTAGTGGCGCAAAATAGAAAATAGGGAGTCCAGATAAAAAAAAAAGAGGTCGTTTAATAAAAAAATTAGAGAAGGAAAAGCCCTGGCACTTGGTCATGTGAAAAACAGGGAAAACCGTGCGGAAATACCCAAACCGTCAGAAGGCGGGTCTCGCACCCAAAACCGGCGGGATATCACAAGCACTTTAAGAGGTAAGCGGGTTTGTCAGGGGACCGCACGATGCCATACATTGAATGACATGTGTGCGGCGGATGAGAGAGAAAACCACTCTCATCGCAGGGTAATGGTCAAGCAGCTCACCCGTACGATAAAAGCGATGACCGTAGGATTTGGAGGCCCCAGATCAACGACAGAGAATCCACCCGATGGAGGACCGGATTCGGCGAAATAATAGGCTGAGGCATATGAAATTTGGGGTTCGACATGATCGCTGAGCTAGTGGATGAATCATTTCATAGAATAACCAAAATAACGATTGTTCGAGGAAAAGTTGGTGCCCAGTTCGTAAGGAGACAAGTGGCCACCTCTCTGTGAAACGTTACACAGTGGTGATGACACAGAAGTAGGGAATTCCAGTGGACGGAGGCAGACAATCCGAAGAACTGGAAGGGGAAGCGAACAATCAAGGGATGGATTAGATTTAAGCCACGAATAGACAGATAATAGAGCGGAGACAGAATAGAGAGTGAAGCAAGAAGAAGAGAACAGAGAAGTCGATATGACTTGCAGAGCTAAGGCAACATCGAGTAGACAGAACCAAGAAGGCTCGAGAGGTTTAAGCAATCCCTGTGAAGATATCGGTCGGGAATTGAGTACCAGATTGGACTCATCCCATTAAGACCAGTTGAGGTCGAGACTCGGTAAGGGAGAGTCTGTGTACTCTAGTGGCTTGGGGAATCCAAGTACCACCCTACTGAACATCATCTGTTACAGAAGATTCAAATTGAGCTCCTCATTGTAAAAACTCTACTTAAAGACACAATAGAAAAGGCCACCACTGAAAGCTGGACTAGGAGACGTACCCCAGGAGGATTGGGTGAACTCCTTATTAAATTGTTGTGTTTTTTTGTCGAATTTACTTGTTGTGTTTCTCTTACTGCTTTCCAATGCCTGTGTAGTTCACAATCTTATCTATCCGTTGCTTAAAATAACATAGGCATATCCCAACGCATGAGACTGTAATACCTACATTAATTAACTGAGATCATTCATAAGTGATTTTCAGATCAAGTGGTATCCGAGCTATAGGTTGTTAAGGTTACACAAGCTTGTGCTAGATTTAGTTGTTGAATGCTAACTAGATCAAAGCTCAAATTAGGAGAAGGAGAGTTGGTCGAAACTAATCCTGAAATTGGAAGAGTCTATCCTCAAAAGACAATGTCGAAGGAAAGTTCTGTGGAGCCAGACCCTCAATTTATAGATAGTTTCCTGGCCATAAGGTCCATGGTAGAGGAAATGTATAAGGATTTTAGAAAACATAAAGATGAAGATTCATCAGGCTCCAAACAAGATAAAGGAGAAGAAGAGTCTCTCCTCCATGACCACTCAAAAGGCAAAGGGAAAGAAGAAAACTTTCTCACACCTCCTAATAGCCCTGAACATAAAAAGAAGACATCTTTGATTAAACTAGATGTTAAATTTGATTTACCAATATATGATGAAGATTTGAATGCAAAAAAGTTGGACAATTGGATTAGACAAATTGATGTTTATTGCAGAGTGCAGAGTATTGATTCAGACAAGAGTAAGATTTAGTTGGCGAGCCTATGCCTTGGAGGAACTGCCTTGGTTTGGTGGGAAGGCAGGACCGAAGCTGATATGAAGAGACATGGTAAGACTCTTTCTGTCTAGAGTGAATTTGTTTCTGCAATAAAAAAGCAGTTCTATCCACTGGCCTACATGCAACAAGCCATGATGAGCTGGAAAACTCTTCGACAATTGAAAGGGAAAAGTGTACAAGGTTACACCCAAGAATTTAGGAAGAGAGCTTTGATTCTAGGAATCTCATTAGACTCACATGAGACTCTGTTGAAGTACATCGGTGGTCTACAAAGCTACATGAGGCACATTATCCTCATGTTTAATCCCACTAGTATAGATGAGGTATTTGTTCAAGCTACACATCTAGAAGCTAGAGGAAAGAATGGAAACCCAAAAGTTGGTGGATCATCCCAACCCACTGCAAATAAGAATAAGGAGAAAAGAAAACAGAAATGGAAAGCAAGGAAGGCTAACATTGCATAGAAAAGCAAGTCTTCATGCACTCACTATAAGAAGAATGGGCATGATGATGAGCATTGTTGGATTCAACATCCAGAGCTGAGACCTAAGAAGTTCGAGGACAAGAAGAAGAAGACTGTTGTAGCTATTTAGAAAGATTTGGGGTCGGACTCAGGAGATGAAACAACCATTGCAACCACAGGTATAAAAGGTAAGAATTCTGGAGCATCTACTAGTAATTCTACACAATCTACTATTGATGAAGAAAATGAGAGAAAAAGACTGTAACAGCACAAGTAAAACTAAAGCTAATGTCAAAAGGAAAACAATTCTTACAATGAAATTATACCTGTATTTTCCGGCTGCGAAGTGACCACAAGATTTGGGGACGACTCTCCTCCCAACCGAAGGCTCAATTGTGCAGGATTCTGCAACAACTGGCCACCCCCGAGCCCTCAATCAACGACTACTGCCAGTATTCCTAAGTCTTAGCATTCTCCCAAGAGAATGAAGATGGCACCTCAGAATGATCGAACCCCTTCCATCCTCCTCATCATTCATTAAATAGAAAAAACATCGGAAGGGAAACCACATGCACACCTCCATGTGTCTGCATGCCACATGCCCACCCTCCATGTGTCGACATGCTAATTTTTTTGATAATTTCCTTATTTATTTATTATTATTATTTTTATTTTGGTAATACTATTTTTTTTTAACTTATCATTTTTATTTATTTATTATTTTTATTATGAATTATTTTTTATTATTATTATTATTTTTATTATTAACTTATTATTTTTGTATTATTTTTATTAGTTCTTATTATTATTTATTTATTATTAAGGGAGGGATGTTACAAAGACATGAGCTTTTCCATATTCGAGTTATTTCCAAACATCAAAAGATCGATACTTTGTTTGATAGTGGCTCACAAGTAAATTTAATTTCTGAAGCAATTGTAAAGAAGTTGGGATTACTGACTACAACTCACAAGAAACCATACCCATTAGGATGGTTAAGTGATAAGGCACAACTACAAGTGACTAGACAATGCAAACTGAAGTTTTCTTTTGGGTCAGCATTTGTAGATGAGGTAGAGTTAGACATAATTCCTTTGGATATATGTGGAATTGTTTTAGGAAGTCCTTACTTGTATGACAGAAAAGCTATTTTCTATAGAGCTGAGAACAAGTATCTACTCATTAAAGATGGAATCGAATACTTTGTAAGAGCTCATAAGCTCAAGAATAATTACACTCTCATAAACTTAGGGCAGATGAAACGAATTATAAATTTATGCAAACAATTTTTACTGATGGTTGTAAAGGAAAAGAAACCTGATAAAACCAATGTATTTGAGGGTTGTGATGCTAAACATCAAGTTGATTTAGAAAATGTTGTTTCAGAGTATGATATCTTGTTTCAAGAACCTAAAAGTCTGCCACCCAAAAAGGAAATAGTGCATGATATTAATTTGAGCAAGATGCTCATTGCCTAACATCCGAATGTATAGGTTGTTCGCTTTAGAGAATGCAAAAATCAAGAAGCATGTATAGGAGCTACTCGAAAAGGGGTTCATCAGACCTAGCACATCACCATGTGGGTCTCCAATTGTTTTGGTGAAGAAGAAATATGGCTCGTGGAGAATG
>APFE030266821.1:126059-223939 GCA_000404065.3 Pinus taeda | reverse complement strand
TGATGTACTCAGACCTTTTCTTGATGATTTTGTTATTGTGTATCTGGATGACATTCTGATATTTAGCAAAACATGGGAAGAGCATTTAAAGCATGTTAAGCATACACTAGATGTTTTGAAAAGAGAAAAACTTTATGTTAAACTCTCAAATGTGAATTTGGCAAAACATCTTTGAATTATTCGGGACATATAGTAGGGGGTGGTGAATTGAAGATAGATCCCTCTAAGGTGGCAGTCATTGTAAACTGACCTAAACCCAAATCTGCTACAAAAGTTAGGAGCTTCTTAGGAGCAGCACAACATTGGAGAAATTTCATTTCTAACTTTTCCTTAATTATAGCTCCCTTACATGCTTTAACAGGATTGAACAAGGTGTTTCAGTGGGGAGGCAAACAGTAGAAAGCCTTCAACACCTTGAAAGAAAAGATTAGTATAGCACCAGTACCAGCACTACCAGATCTTCAAAGACCGTTTGAGATCCAAACAGATGCCAGTGACTATGCCATGGGAGCAGTGTTGATACAACACGGTAAACCCATATGTTATCATTCTGAGACATTTAATTCTACAGTAGTTAACT
The DNA here is from genome assembly GCA_000404065.3 of Pinus taeda. Taxonomy (NCBI): domain Eukaryota; kingdom Viridiplantae; phylum Streptophyta; class Pinopsida; order Pinales; family Pinaceae; genus Pinus; species Pinus taeda. Next base: position 223,359 of record APFE030266821.1, on the reverse strand, counting down.
ATCCTACATATGATAACGAATTGTATGCATTAGTACAAAGTGTGAAAAAGTGGAAACATTACTTAATGGGCAAAGAAACAGTTATACATATTGATCATCAACCACTTCAATATCTACACTCCCAAACTAAGTTGCAGCAATCAAGACACTATAGATGGATTGGTTTTCTACAACAGTTTCATCTAGTCACCAGATATAAAAAGGGCATACACAATAAAGTTGCAGATATGTCATCTAGACCCATTATAAATGAATCTACTATACTTGAGCATAATTCTGTGTTACATGAGAGCTACATTGAACAATATGCTCAAGATATAGACTTTAAAGATGTATATGCAACTTTAAGTCAAGGCAAATGAGTCGAAGAATTGGATTATCATATTAAGGACCGACTCCTATATCATTGTGGGAAGCTATGCATTCCACAAATTGAAAGAGTAAAGATAATTCGAGAAGCACACACTTCTCTAATATCAGGTCACTTTGGGATAAGTAAAACAGTTGCACAACTGCAAATATTTTTTTATTGGCTAAAAATGAACGAGACAGTTTCTATATATGTAAGAGGGTGTACTATGTGTGCTAAGAGTAAGCCCAACAATAGAAAACTAGGCTTGTACACTCCATTACCAGTTCCTTCTCATCCTTGGGAAAGTGTTTCCATGGACTTTGTTGGAGGACTACCTAAATCTAGGAAAGGTCATGATTATCTATATGTTGTTGTGGATAGGTTCAACAAAATGTGTAATTTTGATACCTTGTAATAAACAGATATACAACTGAACAAACTGCAAAATTGTTCTTTCAACATGTATGGGTTCATTTTGGATTACCCACTTCCATTATATCTGATCGAGACACCCGATTTGTGGGAAGGTTTTGGTCAAGTCTGTGGGAACTGATGGACACCAAACTGAGGAAAAGCATAGCTTTCCATCCACAAACTGATGGCCAGACAAAAGCAGTCAACAAGACAATGATCCAGTTACTTAGGGGATATTGCAGTAAGCATCCTAATCTTTGGGATGAACAATTGTGTTATGTGCAGCATGCTTACAACCAAGCCAAACATTCTTCCACATAGAGATCTCTTTTTGAGACCCGTTTTGGTTTCACACCAAGGTCTCCCTTGGATTTTGTCTTTGGTAAGGACACGACAGTTGAGGGACACAATGATGTGGACAAGGAAACTAGGTTCATTAAACAAATCCAAGAGATCCATCAGGCAGTACAGGAATAGCTGGAAAAGAGCCAGTCCAAATACAAGGCAAGGCATGACGAGCATCGGATGGAGTATAGTTTCCAAGTTGTTGATCAAGTCTAGCTGTATATCAGCAAGGACAAGATGCAAGGTGAAGGTAAAAAGTTGAAACCAGTAAGGTATGGACCTTTCAAGATACTTGAGAAAATTGGTGAGAATGTTTTTCGCCTTGATCTACCAACTTATATGCAAATCTACTCAGTCATTAATGCAGACAGCTTGAGACTATTTGAACCTTCGTTAATTGAAGATCCTGAAGAACAGAGTCAATTGCCTTCTATTGATGACCTGCTACCTCAATATCTTAATGAATTGTAGGAAGACACAGTTTTGGATAGGAAGGTGAGAACGACATGCAGGGGAGATGTTGAGTACCTTAGAATTGGGCTCAAGGGTTCAAAGCTGAGCAGTGCAAAAAGGATAGCTATCAGATAGGTGAGAAAGTTGTATCCTCACTTAGTCAATGCTTCAAAACCAACTTTTGGTGGTCCAAAATCTTTTTCAGTGGGAAGGCCGTGATCCGAATTGGATCCTTGAAAATTATCAGAGTTTTTATGACTGTTTCAAATTATGTCAGACTCCAAAATATTGTGAACAATGAGTTATCAGGAAGGACCTCTGGACAGTGGAAGTTGTAGCCAACACGGAACAATGAGGACCCTCGGTCAAAGTGCGCTGACCGTTGGCCCATGGAGACCGCGCAGTGGCGAAAACTAGCAAATAGGGAGTTTAGATAAAAAAACAGAGGCCATTTCTAATACGCGATTAGCGCAAGGATAAAAACCTTAGAGAAGGAAAAGCCCTGACACCTAGTCATGTGAAAAATAGGCAAAACCGTCAGAAGGTAGGTCCTGTGCCCAAAACCGACAGGCTATCGCAAGCACTTTAAGCGGTAAGCGGGTTTGGCAGGGGACTGCGCGATGCCATACATTGAATGACGCGTGTCTGACGGATGAGAGAGAAAACCGCTCTCATCGTAGGGTAATCGTCAAGCATCTCACCCGTGCGATAAAAGCGATGATCATAGGATCTGGAGGCCCCAGATCAATGGCAGAGAATCGACCCAATGGAGGACCATATTCGGTGGAAGAATAGGCTAAGGCATATGAAATTTGGGGTCTGACATGACCGCTGAGCTGGCGGGTGAATCATTTCACAGAATAACCGAAATAATAACCGTTCAAGGAAAAGCTGGCGCCCAGTTCGTAAGGAGATAAATGGCCACCTCTCTGTGAAACGTTACACAGTGGCGATGACACAGAAGCAAGGAATTCCAGCGAACAAAGGCAGGCGATTCGAAGAGCCAGAAGGGGAAGCGAACAGTCAAGGGACGGATTGGCTTTAAGCCACGAATAGACAGAAAACATAGAGGAGACATAATAGAGAGTGAAGCAAGAAGCAAAAAATAGAGAAGTCGAGCTAACCTACAAAGCTAAGGCATCATTAAGCAGACAGAACCGAGAAGGCTTGAGAGGTTCAAGCAATCCCTATGAGGATATTGGTTGGGAACTGAGTACCAGATTGGACTCATCCCATTAAGACTAGTTGAGGTCGAGACTCGGTAAGGAGGAGTATGTGTACTCCAGTGGCTTGGGGAATCCAAGTACCACCCTACTAAACATCATCTGATATAGGAGACTCAAATTGAGATCCTCATTGTAAAAACTCTGCTTAAAGACACAATAGAAAAGGCCACCTTTATAAGAAATATTTCGACGTAAATCACATGCAGAAAATATCTGTCGACGCGTTTCGAACCAACAAGTGTGGTTCATCGTCAGGACAAATTGAAGAAACAGATTCAGCTTAGCATATTAAATAATTTGAGCAGAGCTTCCAATAGCTAACTTGACTAACGGCTACTTTTGACATTAGGACCAGGGTCAACCATTGATTCCCTGCACGGTAACGCCATTGCATCTAAGGTTCATCATTTTGAATGGGCGCACTTGCAGGTCTCTAAGTTGAAGACAGATCTAGATTTTCTGAAAAGATGTACTGCTCAGACTATTTAATATGCTAAGCTAGATCTGTTTCTTCAATTTGTCCTGACGATGAACCACACTTGTTGGTTCGATACGCGTTGACAGATATTTTTTGCATGTGATTTGCGTCGGAATATTTCTTATAAATGTTATGGATCACAGAAGCCTCAATTCAACCATTGATTCCCTGCATGGTAACGTCATTGCATCTAAGGTTCATCATTTTGAACGGGCACGCTTGCAGGTCTCTAAGTTGAAGACAGATCTAGCTTTTCTAAAAAGATGTACTGCTCAGACTATTTAATATGCTAAGCTGGATCTGTTTCTTCAATTTGTCCTGACGATGAACCACACTTTTTGGTTCGAAACGCGTCGACAGATATTTTCTACATGTGATTTACACCGAAATATTTCTTATAAATGTTATGGATCACAGAATCCTCAATTCAACCATTGATTCCCTACACGATAACGCCATTGCATCTAAGGTTCATCATTTTGAACAGGCACGCTTGCAGGTCTCTAAGTTGAAGACAGATCTAGCTTTTCTAAAAAGATGTACTGCTCAGAATATTTAATATGCTAAGCTGGATCTGTTTCTTTAATTTGTCTTGATGATGAACCACACTTGTTGGTTCGAAACGCGTCGACAGATATTTTCTGCATGTGATTTACGTCGAAATATTTCTTATAAATGTTATGGATCACAGAAGCCTCAATTCAACCATTGATTCCCTGCACGGTAACGCATTGCATCTAAGGTTCATCATTTTGATTGGGCACGCTTGCAGGTCTCTAAGTTGAAGACAGATCTAGCTTTTCTGAAAAGATGTACTGCTTAGACTATTTAATATGCTAAGCTAGATCTGTTTCTTCAATTTGTCCTGACGATGAACCACACTTGTTTGTTCGAAACACGTCGACAGATATTTTCTACATGTGATTTACGCCGAAATATTTCTTATAAATGTTATGGATCACAGAAGCCTCAATTCAACCATTGATTCCTTGCACGGTAACGTCATTGCATCTAAGGTTCATCATTTTGAATGAGCACGCTTGCAGGTCTCTAAGTTGAAGACAGATCTAGCTTTTTTGAAAAGATGTACTGCTCAGACTATTTAATGTGCTAAGCTGGATCTGTTTCTTCAATTCGTCCTGACGATGAACCACACTTGTTGGTTCGAAACATGTCGACAGATATTTTCTGCATGTGATTTACATCAAAATATTTCTTATAAATGTTATGGATCATAAAAGCCTCAATTCAACCAAAAAAGGCCACCACTAAAAGTTGGACTAGGAGACGTAGCCCAGGAGGATTGGGTGAACTCCTTATTAAATTGTTGTGTTTTTTTGTCGAATTTACTTGCTGTGTTTCTCTTACTGTTTTCCAATGCCTGTGTATTTCACAATCCTATCGATTTGTTGCTTAAAATAACATAGGAATATCCCAGCGCATGAGACTGTAATACCTACATTAATTAACTGAGATCATTCATAAGTGATTTTCAAATCAATCAGTTGTAAAATCATCTAAATTAAACATATGATGCATGCAATCAGAGGAAGGCCTATGGATGGATTGCGCAGTTATTATTGAGGAATTTCCCAATTAAATATGGGCTAATTTCCAAGGGAACAATGCAAGGAAGTAGGGCCTTGGCAGGCAGTAAATTTGGCTAAGTATTAGCTTGAGCTGGTTTGTGAAGCAGTGAATGAGATTGTACTTGTGCAGAGATTGTTCAGATTGAACAATAATTGTATTTTCTTATCAGATCTTATGGTTAATGCAATATACAGATAGCAGGGTTTTTCACTGAGGCTTTCCCCAGATAAATTATTGTTTATGTATGATTGAAATTCTTCCTTTGGTGCTTTGTGATTTCATCGATCAATTTTTGTTTCTGCTAATAAGTAGAGTAGATTCAAGTCAACTGTTTTAGCATATCACAATCTGTAGTTTGAATCTACAATAAAAATCTACATGGTATTAGAGTTGAAATCGCTATAGAAGAGGAGAATACAAGTTTGTTGTGCAGGTGAAATCGAATTTGCAGTTTCATACTTAAGAGTCAACAAGATGTCATTCTATGGTTTGAGACTTGAGTATGCTCTTGAGGGCATATCGAATTACATAGCTTGGAAGGACAAGATGGAGGCAATGTTGGAAGACAACTTGCTGAAGGAATTCATAGATCATGATATCACGAAGCCTCCAACATCTGATGCTAAAGATATGGTAGAATGGAGAAAGTGTGTGGCAAAGGCGAGAAGGATTATCCTAGAAGGAGTTTGAGTTAATATTGTATCAAATCTCCACGGTAAGGAAACTCCATTTGCAATGTGGAAGGCATTGACGAACCTATTTCAAAACAACAGTGACCACATGAATATGGAACTAAAGGAAAAAATCAGAAAGATAAAGATGGAGAAGGGCGACTCAATTCCAAAGTACTTGACCAAGTTCACCCAATGTCGGGATGATATTGGAAGTGTCAGGGTTAATGTTGTAGATGATGATCTGGTGAGCCTAGCACTTCTAGAACTTCCCAAGAGATGTCATATCTACCAGGACTCAGTTAATGGGAGGGAGAAGCTACCAGAGTGGGAGCGATTGTAGTCTGACATGGTATAGGAAGAGATTGGACAGAACACCAGAGACAGATCCTCATCAGAGCATGATGCGAGGAGAAGTGTGCCTTAGCTAGAAAGGCGAAGAAAAGGAAAGAGAATTAATCCCATTCTAAATCATATTCTAATCAGGGCAGAAAGAAGAAGGACATGTCGAAAATTAAATATTTTTACTGTCATGAGCTGAGACATTATTCTACAAAGTGTCCACACAAGAAGGCCGGTAAGAATCCCTCAGGAGTAGCAAAAGGTGAAGCTCTTTCTTCACAATTTGAATTGGATTTCATCCTCATCGCTTGCATGGTGTCATCAGTGATGGGTAGCATGTGGTAACTAGATAGTGGAGCCTCATTCCATATGATCGATGACAAAGAGCCCTTTAGTAACTTGGAGTAGAAGGACCTCCATATGCACATCGAGATGGGAGATGATGGGAGGTATAACGCGATTGGAATCAGTATTGTTACCTTTCAGAGGGAGTCTGGTTCTCCCATCACATTGAAAGATGTCATGTATGTTTCGGGTTTGAAGAATAACTTGGTTTTTGTTTCCATGTTGGAGGATCGAGGTTATGATGTGATATTTCGCACAGGAAGGGCTTTCCTTCATCACATAGCCACAGGACAGGTGAAGCGGATCAGGTTTTGAGTGAATAACCTCTACAAATTGTAGGGAGAAGATTGTGCTGCTTTGAGCACTAAAGCAGAGAAAGTGCAGAGCCAAGACATCGATGAATTGTGGAATAAAATATTTGGTCACTTGCACCATGGAGCTTTGAAGATCATGCAACAAATTTCTATAGGATTTTCCAAAGGTACACTAGAGCATAGAGACACATGCAAAGGGTGTACATTGGGGAAGTACACCAAGGCTTCCTTTCATGACAAAGGCAGTCGAGCACAAGCAATCCTTGATAGAGCTCACTCAGATGAATGTGGACCATTCTCGACATCATCCATGGCCAGGCACATGTATTATGTAATATTTGTTGATGATTTTTATCGTAAGTGATAGATTTTCATCATGCAGAATAAAGATTAGACGTTCACTAAATTTTATGAATTTAAAGCACTTGTATTCAAGAACTTTTGTGCAACAGAAGGCATTCGATGAGAGTTGATAACACCTCATAACCCACAACAGAATGGGTTGGTTGAAGGGAAGAACAAAAGTATTGTGGGAGCGACACGGGTGATGTTACATGACCAAGGCCTACCATTGCACTTGTGGGCTGAAGCATGCAACACAACTATTTATTTGCAGAATAGAAGCCCTTGTCATATTCTCGGAATGAGAACACTTCAAGATCTTTGGTTCATCTGTCTACTGTCATGTTACCAAGGATGCACTGAAAAAGGTAGAGCCAACAGCTAAGTTGCGAATATTTGTGGGGTACATTGATACACCTCACAACTATTAGGTGTACCTTCCATCCAATAGGATGACAGTGGCTCGTAGACATGTAAATTTTGATGAGGAGAAGGCCATAAGATGTTCCCTTTAGAGGGAGCTTCAATTACATGCAGTTGGGGAGCTTTTAGCTCCAAAGGAGGAACCTTAGGATGATTTGGATCATCCACATGCAGAGGAGCAGAGAGTGGAATCACCCACTCATATAGAGACTTCTAGAGATGGGAGAAAGTGCACCAAAGAGGTGGACATGTTATTGCATGATGCTAGAGGGAGTGTGGGAGCACCCACATCATAATGCAGGTAGAGGAGGTTAGTAGAAAGGTACACTGGCTACATGGCTCTGATGAGTGTGGAGATCGAGTCGTCCTCATTCGAGGAAGTAATGCAACAACCAGTGTAGATTGATGCCATGGTTGAGGAGTATGACTCCGTTGTCTGAAAAAATGTTTGGGAGGTGGTCCCAAGACCAGAAGACAAGTTAGTGGTGAGTTCCAGATGGATTTACAAGGTAAAGAAAGAAATAGATGGGAGTGTTGAGAAACACAAGGTCAAATTTGTAGCCAGAGGGTTCTCTCGGGTGGAGGGAATTGATTACAATGAGACATTTTCTCCTGTAGCAAGGTACTCATCAATCATGTCTATTCTAGCACTGTCAGCGCAGATGGATGGAAGATACATCAGATGGATGCAAAGACAACATTCCTCAATGACATTATCGAGGAAGAGGTGTATATTGAGAAACTAGAAAGATTTTAGACCTTCAACAAAGAGTCACGTGTGTGCAGACTCGAGTGAGTGTTGTATGGACTGAAACAAGCACCCTGTGCTTGGTACACTAGGATTGACAACTATTTCATGGGTTGGGCTTCACCAAAAGTGAAGCAGATGCGAACCTTTACCATATTGTGGTTGAAGGTAAATTGTTGATTATTGTATTATATGTCGATGATTTGATTTTGACGGGTGATGAGAAGTTGATTAAGTACTGCAAAGAGGATCTTTCAAGATATTTTGAGATGAAGGACCTAGGGCTCATACATTACTTTCTTGGTATGGAAGTATGGCAATGAGATGAGGAATTGTTTGTCTCTCAGAGAAAGTATGCCAACGAGATACTAAAGAAGTTCCACATGGAGATCAACAAACCTATGGAGACTCCTCTAGTTGGTAATTGAGGAAGGAGGATGCTACTTCAAGTGAAATAGTGGAGGCTATTATTTATAGACATCTTGTGGGTTCACTTATGTATTTAGAGAACACATGACCGAACATGTGTTATGAAATTAACCAACTTAGTCAAGCCATGGTTAAGGCAACTGAAATGTATTGGAAGGCAACTAAACATGTGTTGAGACACCTCAGAGGAACCACTCAGTTTGTTCTTTTGTACAAACAGACAGTGGGAGTGAAGCTTCAAGGCTTCGCAGATGCAGATTGGGTAGGGAGTCCATCTGATAGGAAGAGCTCTGCAGTATTGGGTCACCAACAGTTTCTTGGTACAACAGGAAGCAGATATCAGTTGCACTTAGTTGAACAGAAGCAGAGTAAATGGTTAATAGTTAAGAAACTTGTGAGGCTATCTGGATGAGGAAGATCCTTGTTGGGTTGTTTGGTCAGCAGGTGGATCCAATAATGATTTACTGTGACAATCAAAGTTGCATCAAACTCTATGAGAATCCAATTTTTCATGATCATTCCAAGCATATTGACATTCGATATTACCATCTACGAGATTGTGTGCAGAGGAGAATCATGTTGTTGGAGTACATTCCTACAGAGGAGAAGGATGCATATATTTTGACAAATTCATTGTCAAGATGAAAATTCGAGTTTCACATAGGCTGGCTCGAGGTAGCAAATAATCCCTTTCTTGTTGAGAGGGAGTGTTAAAAATAGCAACAAGAAAATCCTAATTTAATTTGTCCTTGAATTAAATTGTAATTCTATTCGCATAGGAACTTGTAGTAGTTAACTAAGTTAAGTTGACTTAGTTGGCTCAGTAAATTCGAGTTGGAAGTCTATCTAGAGTCATGTAGAGTGATCCCTAAATTTTAGGGGTCCAGGTTGAGTTCTTATTGAGTTGTAATTATTTAATTCGGCTTAATTGAGTTAAATTCAGTTAAACTTGTTCTAAATATTGGAGGAACTAGTGAGAATTGGATTTAATTCACATGAAGTGATCAATCAGATAACTAATAATTCACTCAAAAATAACTCATGCATGTTAGTTTAGAGGAAGACCCGGTTGAGATTAGAGTTCAGGGACAATGTACTATCAGTTGTAAGACCATCTAAATTAAACTGATGACACAAACAATAAAAGGAAGGCCTATGGATGGATTGCGCAATTACTAGTGAGGAATTTCCCAATTAAATATGGGCTAATTCCAAAGGGAACAACGCAAGGAAGTAGGTGCTTGGAAGGAAACATATTTGGCTAAGTATTGCCTTGAGATGGTTTGTGAAGAAGTGAATGAGATTGTACTTGTGCAAAGATTGTTCAGATTGAACAAGAATTGTATTTTCTTCTTAGATATTATGGTTAATGCAATATACAGATAACGAGGTTTTTAGCTAAGGCTTTCCCCAAATAAATTATTGTGTTATGTGTGATTGAAATTATTCCTTTTTTGCTTCATGATTTCAACGATCAATTTTTTGTTTCCGTTGATGAGTAGAGTATATTCAAGTCAATTTTTTTAGCATATCACAATTTGTAGTTTGAATCTACAATAAAAATCTACAATTCCAATCCATATTAATAAAAATTAGGAAACATGTTTCTTTATGTAAATTAGTCATTTGACGCATTTGGACGTTGTGATTCTTTGAAAATTGAAAATGGCCAAACTTTGTAATGAATTCCTTTTTGCAAGTTAAGTTAGAAAAGCTTTTTTAAAGGCAAAGTCAAGTTGAAGGTTTAAATCCTATTGATGTAATGAGTCAAAATCAAGTTAAAGACATAGTCAAAATCAAGTGTATGAAAAAGGCTTCTTAGATAACCAACAATACAATGTATAGTGACCCATGTATCTTGATGGATGGTGAATCTTTTATATGGACATTGATAAAATGATGTCTATATTTTTATAGGTACAATAATTTGTGAAAATTAATCTCAATGGTGAGGGCTAAAGAATGTCTACATATGAATCAAAGATGAAGATAATGAGAAAAGTTAGTAATGTGGCTTTTATCGAATCAATTGAAATATTTGTGGGTTTATGGGAGATAGTTTACACATATGGTTGAGTTGAATATCATATCAAACTATACTCTTATGGTCTCCTATAAAGGGCCTATTGTACAATATAAATACGCATGGGTGATGATTTATTGAATTGAAATTACACTATGTGGATTTATTAAGTGTAAACTCTCAATGTCCTTTGCTCGATGTATGTTTGAGAGTCTTTTCGACTAAGTTTTAAGCCCAATAGTTCACTCATGTGGCCAAATATATCCTATGTTGTACTAGCATCAAGCTTGGTGCCCACACCAAACATTTTGCATGTTAGCACCAACACTAAATATTTAGCATGTGAATGGCTCCAAGTCTTTTGCATTGATAATAATTTGAGTGGTTGGGTATTGAAGCCACATTAGATGATGAAAATAATTGGTCCATGACTTGATACCATGATAGCCATTCATAATAAGTTCAAGACATGTTTGAATGAGTCTACATGATGCCTGATCATCCAAGTTCATTGCACTCAATGTTAGTAAGAATCTCCACTTAGGATACCACATTTGTGGAATTAATCTATATAGTCTTTAAAAGAAATAATAAAAATATCATCATGGTTTTGGCCCAAAGGGGAATTCACTACTCTATTATCTTTGCTTTAATTTTGTACTTGTGTACCAACAAGAAAACCATATATATTAAAAGATATCAACTATCTCAAGAATAGCCAAGCCACACATATTGAAGCAAAGGATTGAGAAATTGAGCTTGTTTTTCAAACCTTGGTGGCACATGGGAAAGAAGTAGTTGAAAGCACATACCATCCAATAAAAGAATAGTGTGCTTTTACATAGTATGCTATTTTCTTTTTTATAAATATAACCCAAATCTAACTTAAAACATATATGACGCTTGCTTAAGGTAGGAAAAGGAAATATGGGGTGGGGAAAGAAAGAGTTTTTATTAAGAGATCAAAAGGAAAACATGAAAAATGGACTATGGTATAGGTATTATGACCAATAACAAAGTAGAAAGTTGCACCCTCTATAAAGATTTGGACCTAACATTATGCATAGAAATGTAACTCTGCAAAATGGCCTAGTGCATAAGCACTACAACTAATAACATAGTAGAAGGTCACACCCTCTACAAAGGTCTAGACTCACCACTATAGATAGAAATTTAAAAGTTAGTTAGTATGGGTGAGTCCAATATTCATATAAATATTATGAAGGAAATGTTTGTCTTTTGAGTTTTCTCAAAGTATTAACTCTACAATCATATCCCTTGTAATAATAACAAGGAATTAAACAATGCGCCTAAAAGGGTTCAATCCAATGGTGAAAAGAGATTTTCATCACCGAGAAAGGTTCAATTCTCATGAGAGCTAGTTACCCTAGAAGCCATGGGGACACCTTAAGGTAGTGGTCCAAAGTCTGTTCTCACCTAGAGAGATTATATTAATGGCCTCATGACCCATGCACATATAAGTGGATCATAACCCATCCCTATGTCCCACCTTTTTCATAAAGTTAAATCCCATTGGTACGATCACATTTGGAGGGTTTCATTCTGTAAGGCAACCAAGCTTCAAAACTTGCAATAGTCAAGAAGAGACACCAAAATAAATACAACCATGTTAAGGGTTGGTTTGGCCAAGACTAGATGTGGTCTTAAGTTATTTTGAAAGCGTATATGGCCTTGGTTCATGGTTTCTTAGACCACAATCTACTCACACAATTTATGGACATGCTAACAAACGAAAAATAAAAGTATATGGAGTGACAAATAAGAGTATGGATTTGAGGTTTGAAGAACTTCAAATCACCTTGTTTACAATATAGCAGCATCCACCATGAATGATAAGGGATTAACTAGGCACCTTCACTCATGAATGAATAAAAAGTGGGATGTGAAAGAATTGCCTCTACATGAAGCATATATGGTTTACATGGTTTCTAGGGTGATCCATGCACAATCTTTATTATAGCCAGCTTTCATCAAGTCATTTAGTTGTTTTATTCAACATTAGTGAAGGATCAACTCCTACTTATGATCAATAATGTCTAAATTATATGACCGAATTGTAATGAAGTAAGCCATACATAATGTCTACATATGAATCAAAGCTAGGGGAAGTGAGAGAAGTTAGGACTGAGGATTTCATGGACTTAGTTTAGATATTCATGGAGAGGATATTATATATTGTTATGCATATGGTTTAAATGAGTACCTTGTTATGACATATTGTTATGGTCACTTATTCTATATAAAATTATGTATTATACATTATGAATACACGAGTAATGCATGACTAAATAGAATTTCCCTTTTGGGGGTTTCTTGAGAGTAAGTTCTCGATGTCCCTTTCTTGATATATGTTGATTATATTTTCTATTAAGTCTTAATCCCAACATTTGGTATCTATAGGCACAACATTCACAAGAAAAGAAAACATCCTCTTAGCAAGAGAATGATCTAAAGGAAACCTAACTTATCATAAAGAATAATATATATATAAGATATATATATATATATATATATATATATATATATATATATATTATATATATATAAAAATATATATAATATATATATAATATTATATTAAATTTGTGGTATTTCATGAACATTATGGCAATAAAAGGCCTAACCCACAAGTTGTTGAAAGAGTTCATTGTTGGTCTAGGCAAGATGCCTACAAACAAATTATGTGACATTAAATCTCGATACTATGGAGATGATGTTGTCAGTCTTGACTACATAAATACTATGATGAAAAACTTGCCAAAATAATTTGATTAATGTTGGAGACAAAACTTATGGAAAAAAATATGTGGAGAAACAACATTGTCTAACGTTTTGAGTGAACACTTCACCCATATTTAGGGAATGAAAGCTTGAAAATTCATGGTCAAGAGAGAAAGATTAGTTAATTTAAAGAGGCTTGACATTACTTAGACGTTAGAGGAAAAAATAATTAATTAATTAAAAGGGCTTTTGAATGTTTACTCATAAATAATTTAGTTTTAAATAAATTTAAAGGTTGAACATTCAAATAAATTGGAAGAAGGAATTAATAATAAATTAGAAATAAGGGCGGGTAACACTGAGACCTTGATTTCTAATTCCTAATTTATTATTTTATTAATAAATCATTCTTCAAATTTATTTGAATGTTCAACCCTTAATTATTTAAAATTAAATTATTTATAAAATAAATGTTCACCCCCCTCCCCCCCCCCCCCCCCCCACCACTTTAATTAATTAATTATCTATTTTTTTCTCTCTCTCCCATGATTTTTCAAACTTTCAGTCCCTGAAGATGGGTGAAGTGTTCACCTGAAACATTGGATGCCGAAGTTTAAATAGATTTTTCAGAAATTTTGCCTCCAACATGAATTTGAAATGTGAAAATCTACATTCTAAAATTTGCTTAATGTTTGATGCCTTCAAACTTGGAGCTCAACTGGTGATGTTTTTTAAGACACTTTGAAGTCAATTGTTTTTGTTATGAAGCTCAATATTTCTTTAGATATAGAGGTATGAACATTTTTACCTTAGTTTGGGCCATTGCTTGCAATATATTCCACATCAAGGAAATAATTGGATATTAAGAGTTTCTTCATAATTCATAATTTAGAATGAATCGTATCCATATTAATAAAAATTAGGAAGCATGTTTCTTAATGTGAGTTAGTCATTTAATGCATTTGGAGGTTGTGATTCTTTGAGAAATGGAAAATGCCATTTGGAGGTTGTGATTCTTTGAGAAATGGAAAATGCCCAAACTTTTTAATGAATTCCTTTTTGCAAGTTAAGATATAAACTTTTTATTTTAAAGACAAAGTCAAGTTGAAGGTTGGGATTCTATTGGTGTAATTCGTCAAAGTCAAATAAAGATGTAGCCAAAATCAAGTGTATGGAAAAAAAATTCCTAGAGAACCAATAATATAGTGTATGGTGACCCATGACTCTTTTATATGGTCATTAATAAAATGATGTCTATATTTTTTCATATGCAATAATTATTGAAAACTAATCTAAAAGGTGAGGGCTAAAGAAGATTGACGATGAAGAACATAAGAGAAAAAGATGAAGATTAGACTAGTTGAAAAAAAAATGGAAAAAGTTGAGGAGACAAAAGATGACGATTGAATATTGGAATCACAAGTATTCACTAAAATGGAATTTGAAGGATAAACTCTTTCTTGTGATCATAATATTTAAATTATATTCGATTGAATTGTAATAAAGCATATGACAGATAATGTCGATATATGAATAAAAGACAAGGGTAATGAGAAAAGTTAGTAATGTGGATTTTATGGAATCAATTGAGAGATTCGTGGGTTTAGGGTAGATATTTACACATACAATTGAATTGAATATCTTATTATAACATATTGTTATGGTCACCTACAAATGACCTATTATATAATAGAAATGCACATGGGTGATAAATTATTGAATATAATTTAATCTTTGCGGGTTTCTTGAGTGTAAAAACCCTCTATCTCCCTTGTTTAATATATGTTTGAATGTCGTTTCTAGCAAGTTTTAAGCCAGTAGTTCATTAATGTGGCCAAATAGATTCTTTTCTATATGAGCATCAAGCTTGGTACCCACACCAAACATTTAGCATGTTGGCACCTGAAATAAACATTTACCATGTGAATGGCCCTAAGTCTTTTGCATTAGTAATAAATTAAGTGGTTGGGAATTAATGCCACATTAGATGATAAAAATGATTAATTCATGCCTTGATACCATGATAGTCATTCATAATAAGTTCAAAATAGGGTTCAATGACGCTACATGATGCATGAGCATCTAGGGTCAATTTACTTAAGGTTGCTAATAATCTCCGCTTAGGACAATACATTTGGGGAATCAATCTATGTAATATTTAAACAACCTCCTAGTTAGGAGAACAACAAGACAATAAAAATATCCTCATGGATTTGGTGCAAAGGGAAATTCGCTACTCTATTATCTTTGCTTTAATTTTGTACTATTTTACCAATAAGAAAGATATATAGTTTGAGCCTATATGCTTTCCTTATATAAGGAGTATTATTTGATGTATTTGAACTAATAGTTCTTTAGTTGATTTCTTATGTATATTTATGATTGTTATTGCATTTTATACTATTGCCTAATGTCTTTCTCATTTATTTGAATACATTTCCACCATAAATATTGATCTCCATAGATCAACAATTGTTCCTCCAAATACCATTATAGGGAAAGCACCATTAGTGGAAGTTTTTGTGTTACAAGATTGAGAATTAAATTCTCAAGGAAAAAATTGTAAATGGTTACAAAGTTTATTGTAGATGTTACTTATAACTAAAAAATGTAGGTTTTAACTCTGTATAGAAATTACCTGCATACGAATTCTAAAACAAAGAAAATAAACAATGTGAGAGCATAACACATAAAACACATATGCACAGAGATTTTCCCCTGGATCCCAAAACGAGGACTACCAGCTTGATTTTTCATTATGTTCCTTTCAATGTTACAATACATATTTATACATGCCGAAGCATCCAATACCATGGACCGAAAACCATCGCGTCCAAAACCATGGACCGAAAACCATAGGTAGGTTCACCCAACCTAATATAGGGTCCAAAAAAAATTTTGTCGGGGCGCTGCCCCGAACCCCATAGAGGGGGGCTACCCGCCCCCCTCAAACCCCCTAGACAAGGGGGGTTGCCGCCCCCCCGCTGCCCAATCGGCACAACGAAGGGGGGGCTCTGCCCCCCCTCTAACACCCCGGTTCACTACGTAGGTTAGTCGTGGAAAGAATATAACACAACCCAACAACTTGATCATTTCGGTTGAATCCTAGAATTACCCAGCTAATTTTGTCATACTACATATTAAAATAAAGTTGGGCGGACATCCTTTAATTTTGGGAAGGCCCTAGCGAGCTATAGTTGATGCTTTTATCAGTTGTAGGTCAGGTTCAATGACAATTTCTAATGGGTGCACAACTAATCATCTTACTCTTTATCCTCATGCCACACCTATGATTAATAATGATGATTTTGTATGGTTGGATTATGATGATAATGCTACTCAACCCATTTTGACTATCGGACAAGCCTTAACTCTTAAAGATACCTTGGAGGATGAAGTAATTAGTAATTTTATTTCCGAACCCTCGTCGGTCACTTCTGAAACATATAACCAGTTGACTGCAATTTTGGAACCTAAAACCCAGGAAGGGCTTAAATCTGAAAATCTACCTCAATCATCAACTATTATCTCCTCTGAAAGCATAACAGTAGAAATTGAACCTGGCAAAACATTGAACATAAACCCCAACTTATCAGATGTTGAAACACAATAGCTAGTGAAGTTACTTCGTGAAAATAAGTAAGCATTCATGTGGGACTATGCAGATATGAAGGGGATCTCTCTTGAATTATGTACTCATCGTGTCTATATTAAAGAAGGGTTCCGACCAGTCTGTCAACCCCAGTGGCGAATGAATCCCAATTTGAGGGAAATTGTTAAAGAAGAACTTCAAAAATTTCTTACTTCAGGGTTTATATACCCCATATCTGACAGTGAATATGTTTCTCCATTGGTGATAGTACCTAAGAAAAATGGGAAATGGAGAGTGTGTGTAGATTATAGAGCCTTAAACAAAGCCACTCAAAAAGATAAATTCCCCTTGCCATTCATTGATCAAGTTCTAAACAGTTTGTTAGGAAAAAGATTCTTTTCCTTTTTAGATGGTTTTAGTGGATACAAACAAATCAAAATTGCACCCCAAGACCAAGACAAGACCACTTTTACGAGTCCTTGGGGAACTTTTGCTTATAGAGTTCTTCCATTTGGACTATGTAATGCTCCAGCAATGTTTCAAAGAGCAGTGATAGGAATCTTTTCTGATATTCTTAACGACTCTATGGAGATATTTATGGTGGCTTTACTCCTTATGGTATGACTTTTGAATATGCATTACAAAACCTTGAGAAAGTACTTAAATGTTGTATACAAGCTCACCTTTCCTTGACTACTGAAAAATGTCATATGATGATGAATGAAGGAATTGTACTTGGGCACTTCATTTCATTCATAGGGATTCAAGTATATCCATCCAAAATACAGGTAATTTAGACCCTTCCTATCCCTGAAACACAAACTGATGTAAGAATTTTTTTAGGACATGTTAGATATTACAGAAGATTTATCCAATCTTTTTCTAAAATAGCTTCTTCTTTGTTTGTGTTACTTATGAAAAATGTTGAATTTAAGTGGACTGATCTTTGCCAGAAAGCATTTGATGAAATTAAGCATCATTTTTCTACAACTCCTATTCTAGGGGGACCCGATTGGACACTTCCCTTTCATATATCCTTTGATGCTTCAGAAATGACAATTGGAGCTGTCTTGGGACAAGAGGAAAACCATCTTCCTTATGCTATCTATTTCATTAGTAAGAATATGACCCCTACTGAGCTTAATTACACAGTTATTGAGAAAAAGTTTTTAGTATTCATTCATGCTATTAATAAATTTTTACATTACATTACTGGTTACTCTACTTTTGTTCATACTGACCACTCGGCTATTAAGTATTTAATGAAGAAATCTATCACAAATTCTTGAGTTACTAGGTGGTTATTATTATTACAAGAATTTGATATTACAATTGTAGATCAACTAGGTAAAGAAAATGTAGTTGTCGATTTCCTTTCTCGGATAAAAACTGATGATAATACTCCAGTAGATGAATCCTTTCCTGATATGTATTTATTTGCAGTATCTGCTCACTCACCTTGGTATGCAGACGTTTCCAATTATCTGGTTGCAGGGAAGCTACCATCACACCTATCACATTGGGAGAAAAGAAAGATCATTCAACAAAGTGTGCGGTATAGTTGGATAAGTGGGTGTCTTTTTCATACAGGACTTGATCATGAAATCCGAAGATGCATTAGAGAAGATGAGGTGTATGATATACTGAAGGCCTGTCATGATGGCCCTTGTCGAGGGCATTTTGCTGATAAGGGAACAGCACATAAAATTCTCATAATGGGTTATTATTGGCCCTCACTCCTCAAGGATGAAAAGAAATATGTTTGGGCCTATGATAGCTATCAGAGAATGGGTCAACCTAATCGTAGAGATGAAATGCCATTGAATCCCCAGGTAATACTTGAACCCTTTGAAAGATGGGCTCTAGACTTTATAGGACCCATCAAGCTTCCATTTATCCAAAGAGTTTACTTATTGGTTTGTACAAATTATATGACTAAATGGGTGGAAGCTAAGGCACTTATTAGAGCTAATGAAGAATCTGTTTTAACCTTTCTATTTGAAGAAATCTTTGTTAGATTTGGAGTGCCTAGAGAGTTAGTTACAAATGGAGGACCTCATTTAAATTCTCATGGTTTTAAAGCCACGCTTGAAAAATATCATATTCATCATAAACTGACTACACATTACCAACCCCAAGCCAATGGTCAGGTGGAAAGTACAAACAAAGTCATAGAAGCCATTCTAACAAAAACAATGAAGGAAAATAGGAAGGATTGGTCTCAAAGGCTACCTGAGGCATTATGGGCTTACAGAACTACCTGGAGGAACACTACAGGATTTACCCCCTATGAATTGGTTTATGGTAAAACTGTTGCTTTTCCTATGGAATTTGAGATTAAAACCTTAAGAACTACTTTAGTTGTTAACCTTGATTTGACTGATGCACAAACAACTAGGTTGCAACAACTTCAGGAATTGTATGAAAAGAGGTTGGATGCCATCCATCAAACAACTATGATTCAATAGCAGAGAACTACGTGGCATGATAAAACTATTAAGCATAAGCAGTTCCAAAAAGGTAATGGGCTCTATTGTATGATTCTAGGTTTGAAAATTTTCAAGGGAGATTATGAACAAGGTGGCTGGGACCTTACAAAATAAATAATATTTTTCCCAATGGAACAGTAAGGTTCCTAACAATTGATGATTCTAGAACACCATTGTTAGTAACTGGGTATCGAATTTGTCTTTACCAACAACCTATTTCTAAAGAGGATTTTAAGGCCACTTGCATGGAAGATTCACATTATATCTTTTTGGGGGAGCCTGCTACCCCTCATTGCATTTAATTTTTGCATTATGTTCTTTTTAGTATTAGATTAGATTTCTGAATTAATAATCCCTATCAAGGTTTTCCATGTTACATTTGATTATTTTCCAGATCTCAAATATAGGATGGCTGGTTGAAAAGAACAATATTATTGCGAGTAGGTTTAAGCTTCATTTTGTGAAGCATTGTCATCTCACTCCAATTCACAATTAATTCCCCCATTTTGATCATTTTTCCTTTTTCTCCTCTCTATGTCCCTTATTACTTTTCAACAACATTTTCCCTATTTTTCTTATTTACAACAACATTTTTTTTTATTGTCCCTGTCGTTGAGACACCAATTTCCCGTTGCTAAAACACCAACCTTTTCCATTTTTCCTGTTGCTGAAACACCAATTTCCATCCATTTTCCCATTGTTGAAACACCAACTTTTACCCACTTTTCCTGTCGCTGAAACATCAATTCTTCTCAAAGAATAATTATACATTACTTTCCATTGTGAGAACCGTCTATTGCATCATTCTTATAACTCTATTCATTCTCTACCTCCTCTTATGTTTATAAAGGAATTTCATATAAATACCCTCATATTTCAAAACCCTTTTCCATAACCATTGATGATCTATTAGAAACATACATTATATTTTCTGAATATCAATCAAAGGTAAACATGAGGTATGCATGTGTTATGTGTAAATATTCTTAAACTATAGTTAAATGAGAAGATTATGACATGATTACCATGATCTCCGTACATTTAAACTCATTATTTCAGCCATAATTGGGGGAATACCAAAATCATACGCCATCATTTCATAATATGCCAATCACTATCATTTTTTTTACTATGATCATGTCTTATCACCCCATCTCTGTCATATTATTCCATGATTTCATTTGCAAAATTTACTCTATCTTGGGTGTGGTAACTCGACTTTGCACTATGCATTTTATTGAAGATAGTAGCTATGGGAGGATCTGATATTCAACATGAACCTGACTCGACAGCTTTATTGGAATTACACCTAGAAGTATATCAGATTTTTCAGCGGGCAGGCTGGGTAGATTATTTTTAGAGGCTTCATGGATTCGATCCTCAGCAAGTACTTGAATTTGCACATAATCTACAGGAGGGCTACTCTACTATTCGAGTTCAAATTTCAGTCTCAAAGAATGATATAGCATAGGTTTCAGGCTTACCGGCCTAT
This sequence comes from Pinus taeda, assembly GCA_000404065.3. Taxonomy (NCBI): domain Eukaryota; kingdom Viridiplantae; phylum Streptophyta; class Pinopsida; order Pinales; family Pinaceae; genus Pinus; species Pinus taeda. The sequence goes on along the minus strand of APFE030266821.1, from coordinate 202,549 downwards.
GGCATTTGATGGTTTAGTTGTAAACACATCATTTTGAATGCACAACAGGACTTTCTTCTACTAGGAGAGCAGGTCGAGCCTAAAAGGAGGGGTGTTACCCTTCATTCATTACCACCTCCATGGCCGACGATTGCATAACTCGTCAAGCACTACCTCACCTGTGAAGGATGTTATCAAGTAGTCTATCAGCATGATTTTGTCTTGTTAAATCATTTGAGACATGGTCGACTGTTACATATGCCATATTATCTACTTGGGTGTCTGAAAAATATCTCACATTACTGTATGAATGTGAAGTACCCACTCCTTTCCCTCACCCATCATCATCTTGTTCAGTTATTAATTTAGAGGGGTTTTTCCCAATAGAATCCTCCTCGTCTTAACAACCCACCCCTAGAACCCTAAGAAGCTGCTGAAATTCCTCAAGCAGCAGCCAAAATTCCCCAAGAAGTTGCTAAAATTCCTCAAACAACAGCTGAAATTCCCCAAGTAGATGCTAAAACTCTCAAAGTTCCTCCTGAAATTCCTCAGCAAATCCTTAGAATCCCTTAACAAGTTGAAAATCCTTCCACACAGCAACTAGGGAGCATCTCTAATTCCCCAAAAGTTCCACCACCCATAGCAGCTAACCCAATTGACCCCTCCACTACATTAACTCCATCCCATAATTGAGTAGAAACATCCAGTCCCACTTTCCACATTCCTAGTGATGATTCTGATGATAACCTTCACATTGCTAAGCTAAAAAGAAAAAGGCAATACAACACTACTTCCCCACCCAAAAGATGAACAAGGGCTTCAACCAAAGAAGTCAGCACCCCTGAAAAACCCACTCACAAAAGAAAAACTACTGCTTTCTCTGCCTTTTTACCTCGAAGACGAATGAGGACGTCTACTGAAGTAGAAATTGTTACTGCCATCCCAAATTCCCCACCCATTAGCCTAAAACCCCATACCCCACCATAGTCCCAAGTCCCTAAATCTTTACCTGTCTCATCTTCGGGTACTGAAATGAAAGATGCCCACGATTTTGTGACATCATTTCTTGAAGAAAATGTAGCTACCACACAAGAACCAGCTACTAATTCAGCAGCTGTCACACAAGAACCAGCTACTGATCCACCAAATTTAGATACCCAAGATGATGTATAGCATGTAGTTGTCCCACAAGAACCAAATACTAATTCAGCAGTTGCCACGCAAGAACCACTTGCTAATGAACAGGAAACAGATGACCTAGATGTAGGTGCCCCACAAGAACCAGCTATTGATTCAACAGTTGCCACACACGAACCACCTTCTGATGAACAAAAAACAGATGACCTAGGTGTAGCTGCCCCACAAGAACCAGCTACTGATTCAACAGTTTCTATAAAAGAACCAACTACTGATGAACAAAATAACTAGGATATTGCACAAACCATAGCTATTAAGCAAGAACCAGCTACTCAGTCAGCAACTGCCACACAAGAACCAGCTGCTTGTATTCAAAATTTGGATGCTCAACATGATGTAGCTGTTACAGAACCAATTGATGATTCAGCAGTTGCCACACAAGAACCAACTGTTGAGGCTCTGAATGATGAAGCTGCTATGGAACAACAAGCGTTTCATTCTCTTGAATCAACTACTGAGACTGTGACTACTACACAATGCCCAGTCACATTGGCTTCCCTTCTACAGTAAAATGAGTTTCTAAACTCAAAACTCAAAGCTTACTAGCAGGAATTAATAATGGCAAGGGAATCCTATGACAGAGAGCTTAATTTGTATACTTTACCTCATGCAGCATCCACAACTCAGAAGATTATAGAGAAAGATCGGTATAATGAATATATGTGCAGACAATGTGGTAATATTTATCATCAAGACAGTTATAAAATAGTTGAAGTTCCAATGCCTGGAGCCACCCTTGCATCTACTTTTGTTGCAATTAAAAAGGAGTGCCCTACTGTCACACAAGAACCAGTAGGGCCTTCAAAGATTTTTGAAAAAGAGGTTAAACCACAAATACCTTGGCCCACGGTGATTGTTAAAATTGAAATTCCTGTACTCCGGTCTACAAAAACTGTCTTTACTCAGATTGAACCCCGGCCTACAAAGACTGTCTTCACTCAGACCAATAGCACTCAAGCATAGATGGATAAATGGAAGAAGGAATATGTTATGTCTCAAGAGAAAATCTTGTAGGAGCATAGAGCGTCATGGAAAAATCACATATATACAAACTGGGAAGTTTTGGAATAGTCTCATGCCCAGAACAAGGAAAATAAACAACTAAAACCTAGATTGTCTCTCATGTTTGATTTGGTTCAAATATTACTCGCCACCAAGAAACCATCCTCTAATTACTCTCTGTTTCTCACAAAACGCTTAGTGTTCTTCCAAGTAAATGTAGTCAGATATGGGTGACCTCATGAGGTGTCTACACCTCAACAGTTTGTCAAAACTTTCACAGCGGCATCAACCAGTGAACAAAATTTACTCTATGAATTATATCTTCATAACGAAGCCATCCCTAAGGATAGAAAACTCAATCTGAATCCTCTGGTTGGTGATATTCAGATGAGGGCCTTTGTTTCATTCCTTGCCAATCAGCTCACGTGGCAGAATTCCTTCCTTTCAGCAAGGCATAATGAAGAAAATGACCTTTTGTGGATTCGATCTGAGCCACAAAATGTTGCCCTTTTCGTTACTGAATATCATCAGTTTTGAAGGCAACAAGGGATGATTGAGCATATCAGATAGTTATAGGAAGCAGTCTTAAAACACTTCCAACATTATGTCAAATCCAAGGGAGCTCTTGCCTTATAGGCAAACAACTTATTTTGGGAACAATCCCCTAAGGAGAGGAAGGAATATCATCCCTTTAACCCTCTTAATATTGAAACAACAATTTCACGACTACCTAACTATGTCAAATGCATTCAAAAGTGTGTTGAAAAATGGTTAGGATATCATTTTCATTTCCCTATTCTATGGCTACTAGCACAAGAATATAAGGCTTACTTTAGGTTTTCCAAAAAGGAGGAGGCAACAGCATGGCAGAAATTACATAATGCCTATGGTTTCAGACAACTGGCTGATAGCACCTTCTATGCTTACTGCCTAAGTAATTTGCACTACAAGGCCCAACATTCGGACTCAAATTCAGACAAGTTGCATGAGGACATGCAACCCTTTCAGTTGGGGGGATGTGAGGACCCCACATTGTCCCTTTTTGACCATATATTTTGCTATTATGTCATCCTTTTCCAATCTATATTTAAAGTTCATATTATTACTTTAACCCATTTGTTCCAAAGGTATAAAATATTTCTTCTCATTACTATACATTTAAATTATTTTACATATAATTACGTTATCTTCATAGTTAATCATTAAATCAGACAATTGCTAAAATAGTTAAAGAATGATGTGCAGTCCACGTTGCTAAAACAACCTGGATATTACAAGATTACTTTTACAGTTGTTGAAACAGTAGGAACGATACGCAAATTGCGTTGCTGAAACAACCGTGATTTTCATTGTAGATTTGACAGCAACAGAAGAAGATCATCAAAGGAGCTACTACACTGGATGTAATGACCACAATCCAAAGTCAACATTACCATAACCATTATAACAGCATTTCGTTAATGGGAAAATTGATTTCTTATTTTGGTATATTGGGTTAAAGATAGGACTTACAATGTAATCTATTGTAATAGATGTCTCCTCTTTAAAAATAGGATACATCTACATTAGAGGGGATGGACAGACTATAGGAAGGTCTAGCTGAAGGAAAAGAACTAGAATATTTTTGTAACATGACATATTGATGGATGAATAAAATAGTGTTTTGAACATTTATTTCTAGTTCTCGTTTCCTAGGGAATCTTGTGAGAAGGATAGGGCCCACCTTCATCACAAGATTCACCCATTATATTTCTGCAGTGCGTTAAGTGTGCTTGTTATCCATATCTTGTTAAAAGTTCTATTTACTGAATGTTGCTTATGCATTATTGCTAAACTCTATTTTCCAATTGATTGTTGCATTACCTAGTTCATCTATGGTTAATTCATGGGTGCTTCATTGGCAATTGAGTTTATAGAGTGAATTTGCAAGCATGGTAATGAGAAACAGGTGTTGAAGGTTCCTGCTTTGGGAATAGGGTCATGTTCTCTGTTACAACATAGATAGTGCTTTCCTTTACACATTGATTCCTTTTCATTAGATTTCTCTTTTAATGAAATTAAGAATTCTTTGGTGACTGTATGCAATAGATTATTTTTGTTGTAACTCAGAGTGAAGCTTTAGTTTTCTTGGAGTCAGGTGTGACTAGTTTATTTATTACTACAACCTTATTGCTTTTGATATTGAGCACATACAATGCGTAGTTGCCTTTGAAATAAACAGATTTCCCCAGGTTGACAATTTATGTAGCACTTAGTTGCTTGAATTAATAAACAATTAAAGTGACCAACAAACGGTAAAGATGAGACGTCATGTACTGTAATCTAATCTACATAAATTACAGTTTTTGGAGATATTTTCGCTAATTAAAGTGCAGGAAATAGAAGTAGACAATAAAGAGGAATTTTAGGAGATTGGATCTCCCTCCTTAACTCCTCACTCACTCGAATATTCCTCCACCAGATCTCGTCATCTCAAAGTTACAAGTAACCAATCCATTGAGGTCATTGGTAGCCAAGCCAGTGATAGATGAAGACCAATTGATCTCTAGTTGCGAGCCAAGCCTCCCTAAATTTAAAGAAGTTGTTCGTAGCTTCAGTTGTATAAATAAGAATGCCCAGACCCTCATTATCATTTGACTTTTTTTGTTGTATCCAAGAGGCATTTTCGAGCTAGGACTTGTGACTAATGACTCTTATGTATTTTTGGTATTTTAATGAAAATGACAAGAATTCCCTTGATCCAGCACTCAGTTGAGTCAGAGGTGTGATACAAGAAATTGTTCCCTCTGCGGACAGAGACAACCCCTATAGCCATACAGTGGGTCTAGTCACAACAAGGATAGATCAACAATAGATTTCCTTAAAAAGTCATAGTTGGAGGCCTACCTCAACCGGTGGTCGATGGAGTTCCGTTGCGCTGCTCTAGATTTCGCTTCCTTCTCCTCAATGAGTGATCATCCTGGAACAATGCAAATGAAATACATCAAAGCACATATCTGGAAAAAAAAATGATCTATTTACTCACAAAGTCAAGAAGTGATGATCTGTCAAGTAAATTACATACAAGACATAGGAAAACATCATTGATTGTATTAATAATGAAATAAGAGCAAGCTTACAACCAAAGTCAAGACGTCACAAGCCTTCTTAGAGGGTCCAACTAGTGTATTTCTCAAGCATTCACTCTTTGAAGGTGGATCTCCCAACATACAAAGTCTTTCTCTCACTCATAAGCTCTTACACAAAGTTAAGGGCACTTCACAACCTTCCACAAGCTATCAACAATCCCACACTTGTCACACCCACACCAACTATCTATCAAACCCAAAAGCACTAGTAGCACTACTCAAACCAAGAAATTACCAACTAGCTGATCATATCAAAGGTGAGTGTTTAAATAGGAGGAGTCTCCCTGAAAGGTGGAAGAGAGAGCTTATCCCCAAGGAAGGTAGCACATATGATGGAACTACCATACCAGAGGAGGAAAGGCAACACAAACTATGCCAACAACCAGGTCTAAAGACATCCAGAAGGCTTACTATTGGAATGAATTCACCCAATCTGGATCATTGTGAGTTTATAACTAAGCTTTAGCACTGGCATCACTAGTAGGCAATGTAGCCAGTTAGAACTTCACTAAAGATAGAAGATAGCCTCGCATCGGAGCATGAAATCCGACCGTCAAGGGAAACAGATGTACTTCCACGCTGGAAGCGCGGGTGGACTATTTACGACCACTGTCCATCATGTATATTAATTCCATTCTCGCGATGAGGCATAAAACTTAGGAAAAGTGGGTCAATAGGCAGCATAAGAGAGCATTTTTTCAATATGAGCATGTTTTACTTGGACACATGACATAGTAGAAGGACTAGGGGGAAGGCATTGACAAATTACTGTGTAACAGATTCCCCCTAAAGTATGAAGCCCAAGAGAGTGGGAGGGGTGAAATGCTTTACGAAACTGTCTGAGCTGGAACACCATCTGGAAGAACCTGCAGGTGCAAGTACAATGGATAACTCTAAGAGTGAAATACATGTAGTCTAGGCATGGGCATAGCCATCCAAAAGACATACGAACTAGGTCTGTAGTATGGATGCAGCCACCCAATGAATAAGACCATAATGATAAAGGTATGGTCACAGCCATCCATGAAGACTCAGGTATGGTCGCAGCCATCCATCAATGAGTCATGCAATCATGAACCAATCCACGTAGCCCAAACATGTGTAATCTTAGTTTGGGGTCTTGAAACCCAACCGATCATAGTACAAATTCTAGCATGCGAATAGATGTGTTGAAGTCGAGAATGATAGAAAGTCTCTTGATTACCAGTCAATGAGTAAAACCATAACAAGTGTGAGAGAAACCACCAATAATGCCAATGGTTCTCAAGGTACCGTCTAGTACAATCCACAAAATGTGAAGAATGAGCTGAAGTTGAACGCTCATGGAATCACCCAATTGACGACCAATGATGAAAGTTGATCGTTAGGCGCGAAGAGCTTGCCATTGAGGCATGCAAGCTCAAAGGTACCAATGGGGATCTCTAGATCAGTCTCCTGGATAATGAGTTGATGTCAACAGGAAATGATCTGTCATAGGAGGGCCATGATGTTTCCCCCATCAACGACACGAGATAAGGGACAAGAAGTAGATGGCGAAATAGGGTATCAGAGGAGGAGGTAAGGATGTAAACTGTAGAAAGATTATACTCTTGAACATGTTGGTGAGAGGACTCCGGAGGGTGGCAACATTCAGGTACCAAGGGATCGAAGGCTTGATGGAGATAGCATGGATCAGATGGAATGAGGCTAAATGGAAACTGAAACCCATGGATGGCCAAATGACGATGTATGGATGTCCCAACCCGACAAGAATAAAAAGTGTCGATGTTCAAGAGTGACAAGCTGCCATAGATAATCAATGATGATTTCCAAATTTTCCCCCACCATTGCTAGCAAGTACCCTAATTATTTTTGAAAACAAGCTTGAAGCGAATACCATGTCTTTGTAATATAAGTTTGACCTTCGGTCGAATCCAACCTAGTAATAGTTTAACGAGCCCTATGGAGAAGGAGCTTGAGTCTCAAAATGATGATGAGTCCAATGTTGTCAGGGTTTAACGAGTACGACATAGGTAAAACTCTGAGTCTTTTTTATATTTAGGGAGTTTGAAAAGACACGGAAAAGAAAACTCTGGGGGGGTCCTTTTTCGTATATTTGTGTCCCTCAAGCCCAAAAAAGTATAAAACAATACTCGAGAGAATCACTTGACCATTACAATCAAGGATTACTTTTCGTGATTACTGACCTTGACCAAAAAAAGTAGAAAAGCGATTGAAACCACATTGTTTCGTAACCAATAACGAGCCCAAAACAACAAAAGTTATGTAATCTTTCCACATTTATACGGTCAGAAAAGGGCTTAAAGCAGACCGCCTCTTATTTCGTTTAACGAGTCAAAAAGGGAAAAATACTGAGAAATATTTTCATATTTTATGAGTCAGAAAAGAGCTTAAAGGAGACTCATCCTGAAGGAACGAGTGGTATCAAGGGTAGCAACTGGTTCTGGCAATGGTGGAACTGCTCAAAACATGTAATGGTCAATAGGCTAGCTAATAAAACCACTCATCGCTGCAGTTCCTCAGGAAAGGAAAAAAAACCAAGTGAAAGCATATGATCGGCTAAAGAGATGGTCACAATGGAATGAGACAACCAAGGCTCATCTAGCAGAATTTAGAGGATAAACGACAATCACGAGATGTAAATTAGGTATGGGTTCATTTTTACACAATCTTGAACCATGGAGAACTCTGCTTGGATTCGTTTTCATGTTTACAAAAGCTTGAAATGAAAAACTATGCTTGTTATGAGTCTGCATGCCCCCAAGCATAATGATGCAAATCGAGGTACATGCCCCCAAAGCTTCATTGCATTCAACAAGGTGGATGCAATGAAGGTTCACTTTGGAGATCCTGGAAAGATTCGACTTGGATTTTATGAGATCTTAATCAAAGACTCGATTTGGACAGGGAGGTGTTCATTTTTAAATGAGGTTAACATAGTATAAGAACTGTCCTCATAATCTTTGTTTCATTTTTTAACAAGGTTGACACAAGATCAAGAACTATCCTCGGCACTCTTGTTTTCATTTTTTAACGAGGTTTGCACAGGAACAAGAACTCTCCTTGGCACCCTTGTTTTCATTTTTTAACGAGCTTGACACAAGACAAGGAACTATGCTCAGACACCTTGTTTCATTTTTTAACGAGGTTGACACATGAACGAACTATCCTCATGACTCCTTGTTTCATGGGCCTGATGAGAACATGGCTCCCAAGAGGTCTTTGTGGGATGGAAGAACCACACTTTGGGAGTAATACATGTCATGAGGCACTAATGACATATCGGGTTCCAATGGCCCTAGTGCATGATGTCGAGACCATCTGCATGATCATTAGCAGAGGCAGAGATAGAATGGGTAGCCACATAATTGACCTATGGCAAAGAAGGTACTGCTTGCGAGCAAGAACCGAGAGGGGATGACAACTACTCAGGAGGCACCAGGGGACTAAACAATGGTAATTGATCTATGGTCACCACTCTTCTGTTATGTGGAAAACAAACCACACGGAAAAGTGAAGAGACGAGGGCCCCCATGGCATAAACATAGACACGACCAAGGAGAAGACTAAAATCTAAAGCACCTTGGACAACCATCACGTCAATACAGACAGTTTTTCCTCCCAGAGTAACAAGAAACTTCAAAAGGATCCCCAAGGTTAGTTGGTTCCTTCGTCAAATGCCAATAGATTCTGTGCGACCGTCACAGGCTACGAGGAGCCCAAAGCTTGCCAAGTAGTGAAAGGCATGAGGCTAACAAATGCACCCTCATCCAAGACAGTGCCAAGTATTGCCTTATCATAGCAATGTACTATAATCTGGAAAGGCACGTAGGATGGAAGGTGAAATGTAGTCAAATGACTCAATTCGAAGGAGACAACCAAAATACTTGGTGGGGGAATCGTACAATTTTCCCCCTGCTCTACAAGAACCAAAGAAGGACCCTCTTGACCAGCGGGGATAGTAGGGTCGTTTTCGGACTTAGGATAGTCTGACGAGATGAGAAGAACATGAGCATGACGCTCTTCCGGAACAGAGTGATCAACAGGTGGTGAACCCAAGTTGACACTCTTTCCAACCAATGGTTGGTCTGGAACATGCTTAGCACAGCCAAGTTCGGAAAGAGGGGGACGGACAAGAGAAGAATCTAAGTCAATCTCTTGGTCGATGGGGAGAGGGTCTGAAGAGAGCCTCTGATAACCAATGGGAAGTTGGGGTGAAGAAGATGTAAGACTTTCTAGAACAATGGAAGCTTTATCCATGAGCAGGCAAAGGTGAAGGGGATGGTTGCCTTCACATAGCCTACAGGGGAATCAAATATTCCGTTTCTTCTTAACATTTCCAGTTGATAGGGTGGCATCACCATGAGCTTCAAAGGATGATGAGGGAAGAGCTAGATTATGGGACCATACTTCTAAGATCCTAGGAATGCCAGGACAATCACGAAGAAGATCGTCATCCTTGCACAATTTACAAGGAAACTTAACCTTCCGCGGAGGAGCAGAAGGTGGTCTAACCTGAGATGTAATCGAAGCAATAGTTGCACAGGTGGCCTCATGCTTATCAGACTTCTTCTTCTTAGTCTCCTAGTTACTAGATGTGAAACTTTCACCGGGCAAAGGAGGAAAGGAGGAGGAAGAAACAGGGGAAGAAGGTGTAGGCTCAACCTTGGAATCATTGTGTTGTGGTTCCGATGAAGAATATGGTGGAACAGGAGTCATGACGCTCAGGACCACCGAGGTTGAAAACAACCATACAGGCAAACCAATGGTTAACCCAGGCAAAGACAATGTTGCCATATATGGAGCACCATCATTTCCAAATGGAGGAAACGGACCAGGATTTCCATCTGGCAGAAGACCTTGGCTGGTAGACTCAGGGAATGTTGCCATCGAGAACAAGCCTGAAAAACACTCTTATCACAACCAAGAACTCGAACTGTTACTAGGAATATTTTATGGGTAGTAAATTTTATGATGCAGGAACAAAACTTGACCTTTTCATGTTTCAAGAGTCGAGAAAAGGATGAAAAGGTGACTCTATCTGTTTCAAGGTTTAATGAGTCTGAAAGGACAAGTGCTCAGATGGAACTTTTCTTTTAAGGAGTTCAAAAAGGGATGAAAGTGACTTCTTTAGAGAAACTAGGCAAAAAGTTTACCAAACAACCCATAAAACTGCATATACACCTTGGCAGTCATATGAAAACCAAGGACTTTCCGTATGACAGTCAATCTTCCCGAATGCTATGTCCGGTTCATTACAGTTTGCAAGGCAGTAGACATGGCTTCCTAAGGATATAGGATGATAACCTAGTGGGGTCTCCCAAAATATACTCGACGGTACATGGGAGCACAATTCCGTAGTAGACCGCTATTGAGTCACAAAAGGAGAAATCACCCAACCTTAAGTGAAAACAATAGTGACTAGGTTTAACGATGCCAGAGCATGTCTCTACCCTAGACCTCTAAGTAATGAATGCTATGTTCCAATGCGTTGTTAGGTTTATTCAGTTCATTTGAAAGTTGATATTGAATTATGTTTCAGTTTTCAAGCCTTATCGTATGTATACAACAAAACGTAGGATGCAGCTAGAATGAATGAAATATCCTTTTACTTCAATGAACACCTACCTATAGGAGGGTAGAGAGATCATTCCCAAACCAATAAAACCAAGATAAACAAATGCATTCAGTCAATGCATATAGACATCAATCCCTACAGTGCATGGATACTACTAATGAGAGATTTTATCATTTGCTTCCCAATATGCAACCTTGAAATGAAAATTTACTTTCACCTTCGTATAGTAAATGAATGCAATATTTTGATTTTGATTTTATAAATTTAAAAGAAAACAACAAGCAAGCATGGAAAAACCCGTCGATCCAAACAATCGTGATCTATGTTCGGTAGTGAAAAGAGATCGAATCAATACCAAAGATTGGTATAATAATCTTCACTAAAAATCAACCAGAAACAAGCAAAGGGTAAGGCTCAATCAAACCAACAAGAAAGTTGCAAATGAACCTTGGGCATACCAACAACCAAGCCAATTGATTCAAGAAATTGAAAGAATGAGCTAGGTCACATAGGCAAAAATGAAAGATTCATTCAACAGAGCTGAAGAAAGAGTGCCTTAACCATAAACAATGAAAAACAAACTATTGAGCAAGAGAAAAAAAGCAAGGGATCAACAGGACTAGTGAACTCAGGTGGCAGAATTGAAAAAGTAAATTCTATAGGAATCATCGCGAGGACAACACAAGCAACTAATGTTGATCAACAACTAGTTGTAGCAACAGAGTGACATCATCGCGGAAGTACACCTCTTTCATGCAACGTACAGATTTCAAGATTCATCGTGACTGTACGACGGTATTCAATGGTGCATAGGACTTTACAAAAGAGTGAGCGCAACATCAGCGCGACTGTTAAACTATTTTCCATAATGATGTTGAAAACAATGACAAATGAACAAAAAAATCCCAAACAAAAACCAGTCAATCCGACAGACAATGAAGGGATTTCCCAGGTCGATGCACGTAACCCAAAAGATTGATAGTTTATCCCCAAAATCCAAAAGACATTGATTCTAAATCAATCAAAAGAAATTAAGAGAAAAACATAGGACAGAGTCCCCAATGGAGCTGCCAACTTGTGATGCAGGAAAGTGTTCCCTTTGCGGACAGAGGCAATCACTCTATCCCTAGAGTGGGTCTAGTCGCAACAAGGATAGATCAACAATAGATTTCCTTAAACAGTCATAGTTTGAGGCCTACCTCAACCGGTGGTCGATGGAGTTCCGTTGCGCTGCTCTAGCTTTCACTTCCTTCTCCTCAATGAGTGATCAACCTGAAACAATGCAAAGGAAATACAACAAAGCACGTAACCAGAAAACAACAATGATCTGTTTACTCACAAAGTCAAGAATTCATGAGATATGAAATAAATTACATACAAGACATAGGAAAACATCATTGATTGTATTAATAATGAAATAAGAGCAAGCTTACAACCAAAGTCTTGACGTCGCAAGCCTTCTCAGAGGGTCCAACCAGTGTATTTCTCAAGCAGTCACTCTTTGAAGGTGGATCTCCCAACATACAAAGTCTCTCTCTCACTCATAAGCTCTTACACAAAGTTAAGGGCACTTCACAACCTTCCAAAATCTATCAACAATCCCACACTTGTCACACCCACACCAATTACCTATCAAACCAAAAATCACTAATAGCACTGCTCAAACCAAGAAATTAACAACTAGTTGATCATATCAAAGGTGAGTGTTTAAATAGGAGAAGCGGTCTCCATGAAAGGTGGAAGAGAGAGCTTATCCCCAGGGAAGGTAGCACATATGATGGAACTGCCATACCAAAGGAGGAAGGGTGACACAAACAATACCAAGGACTAGGTCTAGAGACATCTAGAATGCTGACTATTGGAATGAATTTGCCCAATCTGGATCATCGCGAGTTTATAACTAAGTTTTAGCACTGACATCACTAGTAGGAAATGTAGCCAGTCAGACCATCGCTTAAGATAGCAGATAACCTCGCACGGGAGCATGAAATCTGACCGTTTCGGGAAATATATGTACTTTTGCATTGAAAGCACGAATGGACTATTTACGACTGCTGTTCATTGCGTATATTAAGTCCATTCTCGTGATGAGGTAGAAAACTTAGGAAAAGTAGGTCAATAGGAAACATAAGAGAGCATTTGTTCAATATGAGCATGTTTTACTTGGACACATGACATAGTAGAAGGACTAGAATGAAGGTAGTGACAAATTACTGTGTAACAAGAGGCCTAATATCTTGGATTAGGGCCCAACCCAAGGAGTAGAGGTTCCTGTTTTTATACATGTATGCTTAGATTACATTCATAGTTTGTTGTTGAAGTGATTTTGGTTTTATTAATCTGCAAGTATTTGGATGATTAACTAGTTTTCTTCCATTTGTGGATAGATAAATCAGTGGTATCATAGTGACAATAAACAATTAAAAAAATATTTTTATAGTGGTCTTGACCTCATTTCCCTTATGGGATCATGATTTGCGGGTCTTTTTAACACATCCCAAAGATAATTTTCTTGTTTGATTACTACATAATATGGGGTTTCCTATTGAATAGAACAGTGTCTTTGAATTTCTTAGAAGTACTTACAATTGACATTTTGATCTCTTGAGTTTTCTATGGTTTAAAAGCACTTCGATTCATAAACATAGCCATTAGCTCTTAATATCTCTGTTTTCCTCCATTCAACTCATCTTTTCCATGTATAGATGAATTTGTGCATAAATGAAGAAAAGGGTGTTTGTTGATGTACGAGCTTCTAATTTGCAGGGATACCTCATCTCATTTGCCCCATCCGAGTCCTATCCATCTATGATGCCAAGGTCCAACAAAACCTAAATCCAAATTCTTTTTTTGTAAGAAAAATGGTCATTTCCATTGGGAAAATCCAACCATCTTGAAGCATTTCACTGACCCTCAGATGGTTTGCACCTCCTCCATGCCCTTGAGATGCCTTTCCCACACTTCATTCTACCTTTCCTACCATATTCTAAGCTTTTGGCTTGTTTCCTATAGTAAAGTAGGGCATCCGATAGTAGAACTAAGATATCCTGTAGTACTACAGTAAACCTTGTTGCAACATGTTTTAAGTATGAATTGAGTAGAAATGGTAATCTAAGCCTAGATTAGGCCTCAACTTGGCTTCCATACCCTTTAAAAATGCCAAATAGTTTCTTCCATACCTGTCTCCCCTGCCACACAACAAGTGAAAGTTAGCCTTTGCATTCATAAAACTAAACATCAAAAAAGGCTTTTTTTGCAGTTTCTAAATTAGCACATGCAAGAAATAGTCATAATAATTCTTAGATAAATTTCCATGCTTAGTTAGTCCACATCATCAAATGTTATAAAAGCATTAATATAGGTTTATTTTGCAATAAAAGTGTGTAGATGTTTAGCTAGATTCTTTCATGTCACTTTATAGCACCTTCCAATTCAATCTTTCATTTCCTAGAGTAGGCAACATTCCCTTTTTGCATTAAGGACAATTTTCCCTTTTCCATTTGGTAGTGAGACCCCCTCTTGTCAATAGAAGGCTTGTTTCAAAAACCCTAGTGATCTGTCACCCCGGTTGAAAGGTGACAAGAGTAGACCATTGCATCTACTCTGTATACAACACTGTCACCTCCAAGTTTGTACGAACTCTGGGTTGATGAAGTAATGTTGGTAGCCCTAGGATTTGCAACATTCTTGTTGCAATATTGGTGCTCATCACTGTACTCATGAGTTTGGTTCATCATATCATGCATGGATCCATGAGGATATGATAATGGTATGATAGTGTGAGTATCAACATATGAACTTTCCAGAAAAACTAAGATACCAGAATGCTTCCATAGCTGAAATATTATTTCTTTCTTGTCGAAAAACAAGTTAGTTGGTCCTTTGTATTGGCCAACAAAACCTCACACTATTTTAACATGGGAGGTTGAAAGCACCATATAGCTATATCCATTTGATCCCTAAAGGCTAAATCGGGCCTCATGGAGACTTCTACCTAGGTAATGGTAAATAACATGGTGTGAAGTGTGAGGTCAATTACCTCTCTGATGGATATCTTTTCACAACCCGTAGATGCATTTAGTCCATAATATAAAACCACATACTTAGCTATGAACTCTTCTACCATACTTGTCCCACCAACAAGCATTGGTGGGGAACGTCGTTGTTATGCGGAATCTACGACTGTGGACAAAAGTATCTTTCGTAGGCCTAGTGCACTTACCTAGAACAATAGAAAGACAAAAACACTAATGTTTCCCTTCAATTAAATATAAAATGGGATGAGGCCTACTTGGAATTCATCATATTCTTCGCTCGTTTTTCTTGAATGCTCCAATCCTAGCTCCAAATAATATTACAAGAACCTACATAGTCATAGAACATAAGTGAACGATCCGTGAAATCTATGAAGAATAAAAGATGCAACCAGTTTTCCCTTAAGACCGATCTTGTTCATGATATCAAGATGGGCGGGTAGCTCGACACTACATGTGGCCAACAAATCATACACATAGTGCAGTGTGGAGTTCTTGAAGCCAAATATCTTCAACTAAAGTGAGGAGATATTGGCTAACATGAAAAGATATCTTACCAAGAAAAGACAGGGAAAGTTTAAAACCTTTGGATATAGTTCCATCTTAGTCTCTTTTTCGCTAGAATGGATTCCACTACTCTAGCCTTAGCAGATTACACTTGCGCTCGTTGATTTGAGGATACCATGGATGAGGAGGTGGATCGATCATGTGTCGTGAAATGTAGGTCCATCGAAGATCAACTTCTCTCCAGCCTTCCTTGGGTGGCTGGGTAGATAATTCATTATGGTTAATGATTATCCATACAAATGGATAATCACCTTCGAGGGAGAGAGATGGGATGTTATAGGAATATATATTTGACAATTTGAATTTTTTAAAATTTGACATTTTTTTGTGTTTTTCATGTTTTTGAGACTCAAACTATTGATCTCTCATATATATATTGGTCCTATTCGACTGGAAGGTGCTTCATATCTTCATCATGTAGAAGAATAGCCACAAGTACAAGTAGAACCAGTAGATTTTATTGTAGTTGGACAGGATGCACCATGTTATCTAAATGTATCCAAGATCCTAACTGAGGTGGAGCACCACACAGAGGGTTTGATTCATAGGATAGATGAGACTATGACTGACCAAGATATGTTTCAGCTTCAACAACACACCATTAGAGCACCTAGACACATTAGTCAACTACTGCACAATATAGCTCATGATGTTTTGTTCTCACGAAAACTTTGATTATTCTACTTAATAAAATAATGTACAGTTACAAAATGACATGAAATGGAGTGGGCAGAACACGGGTCTTACGATCATAAATTTGGCACATATGACACTTCTGGACAATGAGAATACAGTCTCGAAAAATGGTAGGCCAAAAGTAACCAATGCGTAAAACCTTATGCACAATAACATAGCAAGATAAATGACTGCCAGATCCCCCCAACTAGAATTCATTCAGGATTTTCTCATCCTCTGCATGCATGAGGCACCTTTGTCAAATCGTATCAATAGAATTCCTTTAAAGAGTGTTTCAAACAATGATGTAATTATTGGCTTGGTATCGAATATGTCACTGCTCAAAGTGAGAGGTATAGACAATGTGCCCATACCATAGTCCAGATGATGAAATTAGAAACATCGACTCATCCGGGATAGAATCGTCAGATGCTGATTCTAATTCATGGGAAGGAATGTCACATATAATCTTAACAAAAATTAAGGATTTGTTTGACTTGGATTTGATGAATTCCAAGTCAAACCCTTGTAGGATAATGATCCATTTAGAGTATTTTCCCCCAACAATTGACGTGAAAAAATGTATGTCATAGGGTTGCAATCTGAAACTATTGTACTTTTCCAGAGCAAAATGTAATGGAAAAAATTTTGATGGCTTGAATGGATGTGAAAGCCAACTTTTCTACATGGTATACATGATATCAATATCATTAAGACTCTGACTTAGAGAATAAATGGGGTGTTATGTCTCGACATAGTCTTTTTGGACCAATACTATTTCTATAGTAGAAATGGTAGCAACAAGATATAGGAAATAGTCATTTTTGTAATCAGGGGAATATAATATAGATTCCTCAATCATAACATCTTTTAGGGCATCAAATGCCGTTTGAGTTTCATTATCCCAGTGGATGGGAGCCCATTTCTTAATTTGGGGAGTAAATCCTTTGGTCGACTTAGTGTAATTCAAAACGAAAAGTCACAGGAAGTTAGCATTCCATTAAAGTCATTGTAACTAAACAAGTGAAGAAGGTGCAGGAAAGTTGATGATTCCTTGCACTTTCAAAGAAGCGACATGAATTCCATGTTTCAAAAATAATAAAATTGAGAAGTTGACTAGGACTAACTCACGACACACATTTGTGCGGATTCACTTGAATATTATAGTGTATATACCTTGGGAAAATGGCCTTGTGATGCATTGGGTGATGATTTTCATACTTAGAATTCATAGGGAGATCATTAAAATAGGGATGCACAATATGTTTAATATCATGAAAAGAATAATCCATTTCCTATTGAAATGTGGCTCCAACATTCTTCATATCAAATTGGAGCTTTCGATAAGTGAATGTACCTGAGGGACAAATAACTTCAGCCTAAGGTTGATCAGTTGGGAGAATGTTGATTTTATTAAACAAAAAAATTAATTGAAGAAAAGGCATGAGCCGCACAAGCCGAATAGATAAATTCATAATCTATTTCAATAGGGCTATGCAATATTTAGCCACCAAAGTTGTTGATGTTGGTTTCATCTGGTATGATCGAATGATCATCTCGAAAAAATAAGATGATATCATATTGATATAAGAAACCAAATGTGAGTTGTCTAGAAGAGTAGGAGGAGGAAGTGAAAAGTTTCCTACGAGCAAGGAATCCTTCAACAATCTAACCCCAACATGCTAATAGGAATGTAAAGTTTTCCCTACAAGTGCGACACTTTCAATAACATGAGAATCAGAGTTGAAAAAGGTGATTTTGTCAATGGCCACAATGTCGCCCTTATGAGGAAAGGAAAAAATATGGAAATAAGTAAAAATGATTGTGACCATGGCATAAATCCATGTAGAAGACAATAGAATATTCTAATCAAGGGGTCCATCAATAGCTTCCACTTTTACAGATATAACATTGCCTCCTAATTTTACTTGTAAGGAATTTAGAATACTACAAGGCTTATATGTTCTCCTATCAAAATCCTTCAATGTGGTAGATGACTGACTCAGTTGAGGTGAACCGATCACTTTCTAGAAAGACATAGACATGATGTAGGTTGAGGCTCCCTCACCCACAATAGGGCGATGAATGTTATTTCCATGAACGATGGCCTGAATGATAAAATAAAATTGGATTGGAAGGTGAGGAGTACATTTTTCATGATTGAGAACAACTAGGTTGGAATTCGATGGATCCACACATACGATAGCTAAAAGTAACGCCTTTTTCTAGGTAGGGAAATTTTGCAACACCTAGAGGGTGAACATATATGATGGAGACTGAGCCGAGTCATGAAATACATTGTAATTTTGAGTATCCATGGCATGAGGTTTGAAACCAAATTTATCAACAACGACGTTTGGAGGCTTAATAGTCAACTCTGTAGGAATCATGGGCAAAGGACGATCAGATGGAGGTGATTCCAAGATAGCAAGTTGATTAATAGCTCTACCATTTGGGAAATTCACATTACCATGGTATTTTTTCTAGGTAGCCACCATAACATTACATTTATTCTTTATGGCGGAGAGCACTAAAACTATGTTAGAGGAAGATCGGTCCCACGCAATCATATAAGTATCCTAATTTGGAAATAGGTCAGCTAACACCTCGGAAGAAGTGGAAGATTTAAAGAAATGATTCACTTCAACATGATGAGGACATTCATGAGTAAGGTGGTCCTTGTTGTAGATCAATCATTGGTAACAAGGATTTTTTTCTCATCAGATAACTAATGTGATTATTTATCATGCAACGAAAAATATTTCTTATTTTTACCCTTTCATTTCTTCATGATTCCTACTTGTTCTTGAGATTTGCCTTTTTTAGATGAAATGACATTTATCTCGGAAGAACAAGCTACAATATGATTGGACGAAGAAATTTGGGTAGAAACAATGAGAGAATTACCAAATGGTTTGTTCAAAGTCTGTGAATTGGTGGAACCAATCATTCCATCGACAACATGAGATTATTTACCAGAAATGGAAGGAACAAAATTAGAAGGTCTCAAATCATCTGGCATATTCTCATAAAGTGCCTCATATTGGCTATAGACAAGGTCTAAAAAATGAGTAGGAGAAATTACTTTCTCTTTAGTTATGACTCTACCTTTAGCTACATTTTGATAGATGGCAACATATATTTAATAATCCATTATTATAGGATTTGATTTGAGAAAAAGGTCTTAAACAATTGGTGAGGATACCACCACTCATGGATGTGATCTGAAATGTGGGTGGATTTAGTTTGGTTGAAGTTGGAGAGAATTTTTTTTCCATTTTGTAACAAATGGGTAAATCAAAATGTGCAAGAAAAGTGCTAGCCAAGGAACTAAAATCATGAAAGGAATCTCTAGGTAACTTGACGTACCATTTAGTTGTGGTACTTGTAAGAGTACATTGGAAAATAGGTAATCATATAGAATCATCATTAATGGATTTCGAAGAACAACATAGTTGATATGTCATGACAGGGGTCAATTGGTATTTTCCAGGATTCCCATTGAATTTTTGGATATCGAACGGAAAATTGGTGGGAATTATTGGCCACCAAGGTGAATGAGAAATGCTATTGTTGGTAACTCGAGTGAAATCTAGCAATTCAAGAGTTGCTAGAAATGGTAACTTCTAGTTAAAATGTGGTGGAGGATAGATTAGATAAGAAGGAATGGCTTGAGAAACAGGTACTTGCATTCCTGGATAATGAGGGTTCTGGTAAAGTGTCACCTAGGCACCGAAATAAGGAGGATTCTAATAACCATTATATGTGTAACCTTGTTGACCAGCACCAAGATAACCTTAAAAAGGTTGGAATGATTAGGTTTGGATATGATGGCCTTCAAAAGACACTTTAGGAATACCTTGAGAAGGTCCATACAATTTCCCTGTGGGATTTTGCGTTATCCAAACATAAGGTAGGTTCAATTGGGATTGTGCCATACTATACACATTCTATCATATCCGAATTTGAGGAGTGCCTTTCCCAAGTGGTTGAGATTGTAAGGTACCTTGTAAAGGTTGGGTAAGTGGAACTTGAGGGGTTAGCAGATACTGACGAAATAACTTGATATGAAACAATAACCTATAAAGGTTGACTTACATGTATTTAAATTTGTCGAGGTACATATGAATGGGAATGAATTTGATATGAAGATGGCACAGGTTGAGGATTCAACAATCGCTACCAAAATTAACCAGGTTGGATGGGAAAAGTAGTTTTCTAAACATTGTAATCCATTCTAGGATAAGGAGGATTATAACAAACTTGAGGCATACCCACAATAGGTTTCCCCCCTCCCATAAGAGGTTGGGATGATGGATGCAACTATGATCTACATGGAGGGTACCCAACACAATGAGAGTTAGGTCATTGACAGTAACCTTGCCCATTAACATAACAACCAACATGTTGTTCAAAAGTAGGTGTATGTAGAGGAGAAGGAGCAAGCTATGTAATATTCATAAGAGGAGTACCAGATGGAGTTCCCAAAATGGATGACATGGGAGAGGTCCAATGACTAGATGTTGCACCAAAGAAGGTACTTGATAAATACTTATAGCAAGGTGGGACAGACAGGCTACCATAAATATGTGCCTTTGGTGATGTTGCAAACATAGATGAGGAAGCAAAATTTGATTTCTCAACCATAGTGGTGGACATGGGTTGGGAGATCAAATTAGATTGAGTCATGGTTAACAACCCCAATGAATATTACCATAGGAAATTCACGGGAAAGTCCAAATAATTAGGTAAATGATTGTGTGTCATAGTCTGAAGAGGAGGAAGAGGATCAATCTGACAAAAATAAAGTCCACTCTAATGAATAGAGGTAGACAGGAGAGTTTTCTCTTCTGGGATCTCTTCAATACTGACAACTCTATATGGAATAGGTTCACCATCAAAGCCAAAATATATAGTTGGAGGTTTTGTCTAAGACAAAGAAAGACAAGGAGAAGGACTTGAAGTAACAGGTGAATATGGTTGATGTTCCTTAGGTTTAACAAACTCAGGAAGCAAAGTATATAACATAGGAAAGTTAGGCTCAATAACCTGAGGAAATAATGTTTCGAGGGCTTCGGTTTCAACTGTGTTAGATTCACTAGCAAGAGTAAATGTCATCTCAAACTTAGAGTGCAAAGAGAAATATTATTCTGGTTTATTAGATTTAGGAGCAGGACTGGAAGTAGTTTCTGAATTTCTGAATTCGGTAGTTTGTGTATTCTTATGCTTCTGACGATGGCCATGAGTAGCCTCTGGTGGAAGTGGAGGTTTGTTTTCATTCTACGTGAATGATGGAGAGGGTGATTTTTTTCTTCCACGTTAGATAATAAATTTTAGAAATAAACACAAAAAATAAATCTAGGCATAAAGGAATATCAAGCAATCATGAACTATAATATATAACCAAGTGAACCAAGGACTTAACATATGGTAACCAATCTGCTCAAATGTTGTCTTCGGTGTATCACAATATACAATGAGACCAAATTGGTTACCTATGTTGAGGATAGTAACCTAGAGGGTACTCCCAAAATATACTCGATGGTTCATGGGAGTACAGTTTGTATTAGTGTTTTCTAATGCATGATTGTTTGATGAGATAATTCCCATATACTTTACATGCATGGATTGGTGTCCAATATACCCAAACCTATGTGGAGAACGATCCTATACACTCACATACATAAAACATGATTTCACCCCCAGGATAGAATGCTAGCAAACAATGAAAACTCCTATATTTAATGGTGGGTGAACACATCTCTAACTTAGAAGTCTAAATGTTTGCGTTAATGTTACAAATGCTTCTTAGGTTTGTTACAGGTCTATTTGGGCACATCACTCCCAAAATTCATATCAGTACTTTTATGGTTCATCAAACCTTAATTCAGTTGTTACATGCCCTAGAAAAGTCAACTCATTGAATGCTCCCTTCTATGTGAATTTCCTGGCCCGAAGCCTTCTTAAAATGCCTCCTTTAGACACGAGCATAGCCCAAGCCTTGAGACATTGTGTTGTAGAGTAGGCATGCCCACTGTGGTCTGTACTATAGTGCACTTAGGCCCTCTCTGACTTGCACTTGGTGAGATTGAGTGAAATTTGCATAGGGTTCTAGGAATATTCCTTGATTCTAGACGATTTGAGAAGGAACCCATCTCTTATATCCTCCTATGAGCTTGAAAATGGATAGGATAAGGATCCATTAACCTCTTATCCTCTCATCCCTTGCTACATGGAAACTAACTCCAAGTTTTGAAGGCCATTCAATACCCTTATTTATGACAAAACCGCCTCCATTTCCTGTAAATTGAGCACTCATCATAGTGATCATGGGGACTAGAATCTGAAGTTTGCAAGCAAATTCTATTGGTTTGAGAATTGAGTTCATGTCAAGCAATGTTATGTTGCTAGAATGGTGTGCTTTTGATGTGGCAGGGGTTGGACTGAAGTTGGAGAAGTGGCACATGATCGAACTGTTTTGGGTGATACTCTTCCTTCTACATTAATAAAGATTTTATTCCTTTTCTCGTATTATTGTCCATATATGTGAGGATTATGTGTTTCAATGCCTTTGATTCCATTGTTTTATAGTAGATAGATCATCTATGCTTTGATCAATTCTTGTTTCTGTTTGTCTTGACACAGGTACCTTTTGAGCAGATTTAGCTCAAGTGGGAGGGACGGGAGAGATTCAAAAGAGATCAAGGAAGCGAAATACTACAAGCAAGTTCCTCCATCTCATCTATCTTCTATAAGAAAAGGTTAATCTACTTTATTTATGTTGGCCTAGGTGTAGTCACCCACCTAGGGAAAATGTGTTTATCCGTAGATGCAAATTCCATATAACAAATTGGAAACCATACTGGGGAAAAACTGTTGTTCTTGGTGGCTTATCCTCATCATATTACGCCCTAGTAGACCTTTCTTGACTTTATTTTGTTGGAAATAATATTTAGAGGGGGGAGGGCGAATTAGTATTATCTGGTCAATTATTTTCTTTTTCAAACCCAGAACATATACGCTACTTCAGTTAGAGAAAACCGCGTATATACGCAACTACAGATAAGGAAACCCACGTATAGCATATAGACTTATAATTTAAAATATTCTTTAGATGTTGAACATTAATATGTGCATGAGAATCATATAAACAGTAACCAGGAATAGTAAAATAGAGCAGAAGACAATGACACACAAGAACACAAGATATAAGGTGGAAACCCAATGTGGGTGAAAACCACCTGCTGCAATATGTCTCTATCTTTTCAATTAGAAACTTCTTTTTACAATGATTCTATACTGGTGCGGTCCTTTACTAGTATGCAGGCTACCACCTGCAGGGAGCTACAACCTTCTCTTTTTCGAGGGACCATGTTTCATAAATTTTCAAACTAGATCCACAAATAACATCAATCAAGAATTTATGCATCAACCAATCACCTTTTCACCAATCAAAACTGAATCAAAATAAACACTTCTCTGACAACTGTACCCAGATCATAGTAATAGTAACCACACGCCACTTTTGAATCCAGAACGCTGAAGCAATAAACAGAAGCAGCTATAACATAAATCTAGAGAAGTAAGCTACTTCACTATTCAGAAACCTGCGTGTATACGCTTCTGTGTCAATATCGACCTGCGTATACGCAACTTTCCCTTACAATAATAGCATGTATACACTTCTGTGTCAAGACTGACATGCATATACGCGACTTTCCCTTGCAAAAACAGAGTGTATACTCTTCTATGTCAAGACCGACATGCATATACGTGACTTTCCCTTGCAAAAACAATGTGTATACGCTCCTTCGCTTCACTGATCCTGCATACAGATCTACAAATTCATTATTTCAGACATTCAGATATTAGTTAACCCAGATTATCAGATTTATAGATCAAGCATGTGCCACATATCACATATCAAAATCATATAGATATACCACTATTCCAGCCTTAAGATTTTGACCCATCAATATAACTTATCCTTCTCCTTGCACTCAGGTTCCTTCTTCATTCAGATCCAGATCTGCACCATAACCCAATCACAGTATTCTAGATCTAGCACTTTATCAGATATTCAATAATTCAGATGATCCCTTGCCAAATAATCTCCTTCCTTTTTATAGCATTGGTTTCACAATACCACGGTCCAAAAACCATAACAATTCAATACCATGGACCCAATACTTGGGATCAACACTTATGACAAGATACCATGGCCCAAAACCATAGGTTCAAATACCAAGGACTAAATACCACAACTGAAAAGTAAGTTCTCCCACATGTATGCACTTTTCCTTGCATGAAAGTGAGTGTATATGCATACGCGCGTTGGGAATGTCCAACCCGCATGTATACGAGGCTTCGTCAAAGTGAACCTGCATATATATCTTTTTCTTCTTTCTAAGTGCCTAAACTGTGATCTGTCACTAGAGAGAGTTGCCATCAAGGACAACACCTGTGCCATAGCGCCAAACCTGTGCCATAATGCCAACAATATCCCCCTTTGGACTTGATGGCAACCCCAAGATCCTCAAAGTAATTCTCCCCCTTTGTCATCAAGGGCAAAGGGTTGTCCTCATCCTGAGTTCATGCTGAAATCTCTGCTCTATTGTGCTGACCAAGCTCCCCCTGACTTGTAGGCAAGATGTACAAAAAGATGTTCTTCAAGAAGAACCATGTCTTATACATCATAAAATACCTTCCTATCACCAACATACTCTATACATACATCCATCACCCAACCAAGTGGGGATACACCATAAATTTACATAAGACAACCAAGTACATTCCATCATCCATCCTAGGCATAGTGGGAAAACCAAAATAGGCTGTTACATGACCTTGATAATAAACGATATACGTGACATAGAGACAAAATAGAAAAACTTATGAAAGTCATTAATAACTGATATCAACAGCATCTGATAATCACTCTATAGATCAACAACCATGTTTTCCTTCTGTTCTCCTTCTGCAGTTGATCCACCTGAAGCCAAAATAGCTTGTGTACTCAAACCAAAAGCTTCTAATGTAATGCCAACAATGCATTATCATAATTTTATTTGCTCCCCGTGAACCTCTGCCAGATGGTCTTTGTCAGACCCATATCAGACTCTCTTCAACCAGAGTCTGTCCCCACTGATTTCCTTCAAACCATCATATACGCAACTGTATATGCATAAACCGACATATGTACGCAGATCCTCCTCATGAAACTCTTGTACAACCATATTTCTCTAAAACAGATAGGTTTCAACAGCAAGATGATGCATCAACTACCCCCAACTTCTGTCTAAGGTATTCAAATGTCTCCCTGGGTAGTGGTTTGGTGAAAATATCAGCAACTTGTGCCTTGGAGGGAACATATTCCAATTTGACCTTTTGTTCCAGCACTTCTTCCCGGAGAAAATGATACTTGATCGGTATCTGCTTGGTCTTTGAATGCATGACTAGTTTCTTTGAAATGTTGATTGCACTTGTATTATCACATAAAATGGAGATAGGTGGTGTACAAGTGATTTGAAAATCCTACAAGGTTTGCATCATCCAAAGGAGTTGAGTGCAACAGGATGCAACAGCTACATATTCTGCTTTAGTTGTAGATAAAGCAATAGAGCTCTGTTTCTTACTGAACCAAGATACTAATCTGGAACCCATAAAGAATGCACCGCCACTAGTTTTTTTTCTATCATCCAGGATTCCAGCCCAATCTGCATCTGTATAAGCATGAAGAAGATCCGCATCTCTAGGATACAATAGGCCATAGTTTTGAGTTCCTTGAAGATACTTGAAAATTCTCTTTACTACCTGAAATTTTCCAACCATTCCTACTGCATGCATGATGTTTGGTCAAGTACCCATTAAATAGAGTATACTTCCAATCATGGATCTATAGGTTGGTTGATGCACTGTTGCTGATTCATCATTTGCACTGAGGTTGCATCCTGTGACCATAGGAGTACATACTGGTTTCGAATCTTCCATGCCATACTTCTTCAAGATCTGCTTGAGGTACTTGGTTTGAGATAAAAAGATACCACCTTTATTTTGTTGGATTTGTAAACCAAGAAAATATGTCAGTTCTCCAAGCAAAGACATTTTCAATTCCTTCTGCATTACCAAGGCAAAGTTTTGACTCATAGCTTCTTCATTGCTGCCAAAGATGATATCATCTACATACACAACAAGTATTAGCAATTTGTTATTTTAAATTTTTATGTAAAGATTTCTATCTGTTGATCCTTTTGAAAAAACCTTTTCGATGAAGGTATTTGTCCAGATGATAGTACCAAGCCCTTGGAGCCTGTTTGAGACCATAGAGAGTTTTCTTTAGTCTGCATACAAGATTTGGATCATTAACAAGGATGAATCCATCTGGCTACTCAATGTACACTTCTTCTTCTAAGTCTCCATTCAGAAAGGCTGATTTAACGTCCATTTGAAATACTTTGAACTTCTGAAAGCTAGAGAGAGAAAGGAACATCCTGATGGCCTCAAGTCTAGCAATGGGAGAAAAAGTTTCTTCAAAGTCTATTCCTTCTTGTTGTTCATACCCTTTACAAATAAGTCTGGCCTTCTTTCTAATCACTTCCCCATTTTCATTCAACTTGTTTTTGAAGATCCATTTTGTCCCTATGACATTATTATCTTTTGGTCTAGGAACCAACTCCCAAGTGTTATTCTTTTCAATCTTCTCAAGTTCTTCATCCATTGCTTTGACCCAAAATTCATCTTTGCATGCCTCTCTTACATTTTGTGGTTCAGTGGAGGAAAGTAATGCGAGATAGCTTGAAGCTTCTGCAATTGTTCTTCTTGTTTGTATACCTGCCTCTTTCTGCCCCAAACTTTGAGTTTCTGGATGATTCTTTTGAATGTATCTGGATGGAGTCTTCTCTTCTATCCTTATCTATTCCTCTGGTGCCTCTTGAGCTTCTTCTTCATCATAAGTCTGATTTTATGTTGAAGGATAGTCCTCATCATCTTTGAAATCTTCAGATCTTACCTGCCTAGGAGTGTTTTCTTCTTCATCAACTACTACATCAATACTTTCAACAATTTTTCCAAGCGTTTTATTATAACACTTGTAAGCCTTGTTGTGAGGAGAGTAACCAAGGAGAATGCCTTCATCTGCTCTAGGTACAAAGTTGCCAAGATGTTCATCAGTATATTTGATATAGCATTTGGTTCCAAAAATTTTAAAATATTTTACCGAAGGAGTCTCACCATACTAGAGCTCATGAGGGGTTTGAGTGTTGCTCACCTGGACGTTTGTTTTGTTGAGAATAACAAATGTAGCAAATGCAACTTCACCCAAGAAAGTTGCGAGAGTTCCAAACTCATCAAGCATAGCACGAGCCATTTGTTGAACCGTTCTGTTCATCCTTTCCACTACTCCATTTTGCTGAGGAGTCCTGGCTGTAGAGAATTGTCTTATTATTCCATGTTCTTCACAAAAATTGAAAAATTCATTTGAGGTAAACTCCCAACCTCTATCGGACCTGAGGCATATGATTTTATGATCTGCTTCGTTTTCAACCAAAGCTTTGAAGGATTTGAATTTTTTGAAGGCTTCATCTTTGTGCTTCATAAGTCCTACCCAAGCCATCCTTGAATAGTCGTCAATGAATAATATAAAGTGCTCTTCTCCCCAAGGCGACCTTCTCCTAGATGGACCACATACATCAGTATGGACAAGCTCAAGTGGCTTGCTAGCTAATCCTTCCTTCTCAGGGAAGTTAGTTCTGGTTTGCTTACCAAACTGACATGATTTGCATATTGTATTATTTGGAATTCTGATGTCTAGAAGACCACGAACTCCCTGGTATTTGCATGCTTTCCTTATCTGTGAGAAGCTTAGATGCCCCAACCTCTGGTGCCATAGCCAGTCTTCATCATTCTTGCTCAGATAGCATTGTTGTTGTCCTTCTTTGAATATGTATAAATTATTTGGAGTTCTTATACCTTTGATCATTGTTTCTCCTATATCAAGATCACGAATACTACATCCATTTGATCGGAATATTACCTATGTTCCTTGATCGCACATCTGAATAACACTCAATAGATTATGCTTTAAGCCATCAACATACATAACATTTCCTGCTTTGACCTTTTCTTTTAAAATAACAGAAACTTTACCTTTTATGAGTGCAGGGGTGTCATTTCCAAATGAGACCTTCTTCTCCTTCTCCAAGGCACTATATGACTGAAGCTTTTATTTATCACATGTCGTATGTTTTGAACATCCACTTTCGATGTACCATTGATTTTCCTACCCTTCTGCATATAAGGCTATACCACATATTTCTGGTTGTGGTTCTTTCATTCCCCATGCTTTGATATTTGATGCTTGCTCCTTCTGAGTTGTCTGCCAAAACCTGCTCCTGCATTCAGAATCTTCGTGACCAAAATTATTACAGATAGAACATTCTATTTCATTTTCAAGAGCAGAAAATTTATTGTAGGTCATTTTCATGATCCTAGTCATACTCCTTTGTTTTTGAGTTTCTCTAGTCATGATAGTTTTGTAGGAAACACACTGAGATGCTTCGTGTCCAAAGTTGTGACAAGAGAACCATTGGCCATTGAAGAAACTCTTGTGATTATCAACCCTGCAGACCGAATGATTGTAGTTTTCATTGACATTCATTGTTCAGGCAAATTGAGAATGATTTACCTGTGGTATGTTGTAGCTTATGTTTATCCTTCAAGCAGATTTCCCCTAATTTACTTGGTGATCTGTATTCATCCTTGAAGAAAAATGTCATTGATTTACCTGGTGAGCAGCATTGTGCCTTTGCTATTGATTGTCAATTTGTTCACTTCTCCTTGCTGCATGAATATAACTTTTGGAGGTGGATGGCTTCTATGCTTGAAATGCTTCTTCATTATATCCCAGACTTGTCTTGATTAGTGGAGAATGATGTACTTTAATAATCTCATCTAACATTTCAGATCCTTTAACAAATCTAAGATTAAGAGCTTTAGTTTTCTCAATCTCTTTTCTAAGTCCCACTATTTCACATTCTAACTTTTCATGATGTTTTTCACTTTCAGCCAGTTGGTATTGCAGAGTATCAATAATCATATTTTTCTCTTCTAAATAAATTTTGAGTTTAGAAATCTCTTCATAAAGACCTTCTTCATCTATAGCATCCATGAAATCACCATCTTCAAAAGCCATTAAAAGTCTATAATTATTACCTTGTTCCTCTTCATCACTATTTCAAAATCCATCATTGTCTTCATGAGTGTAATATCTTTTCGTATTTACATTCTGTTTCTTGTTCCATCTAATAGGTTCCTTACCTTTTTCAAGCTTACCTTTATGAGGACACTTGGAAGCATAGTGATCGACTCTTCCACAAACAAAACATTTGAAAGGTAACTTACGTCTAAATCTTCCAGCACCCCGTTGAAGGTTCTTGAAAAAATTCGATTCTTCCTCTTCCTCTGACATATGTCCTGAGTCATAAGAATCTCCTTTCCTTGAGGCCTTGAATATTGCTTCTCTTCTATCTAATGGTCCTCCTTTCCTCATTTCATAAGCGGTTAGAATTCCGTGTAGCTGTGACATGGTAATTTTCTGTAGATTCTCCTTTTCTTCTATTGCAGAAACTTTTGATTCAAACTTAGAAGACAAAGATATCAGAACCTTTTCAACCACAATAGCCTCTTTTATTTCTTCACCCAAATTTTTCATACAATTAACAATCTCATCTATGCATAGGAAATATTTAGCCACACTTTAATCATTGTACATTATGAGATTTTCATATTGAATTATGAGGGTTTGAAGTTTTTCTCATTTTACCTATTCATCTCCTTCATAGCTCAGAATGATCTTGTCCCATATTTCTTTTGCAGCTTTATACTGCATAACCTTGAAGAATTCTGATTGAGATAGACATCCCAATAGAGTATTGACAGCCTTTGCATTAGTTTCAAACTGCTTCTTCTCAGCCGGATCTGTAGGAGTTGCTGATGGAAAAGTGTACCTTGTATCTATGATATCCGAGACTTCTGTACCAAGACATTGAAGATAGGTTGTAACTCTTACCTTCCAATAGACGAAGTTGGTCCCATAAACAATTGGTGGCCTGACTGATGCTTCTCTCTCGTAGTTTCTCATGATGTTAGATCTTCCTTCAAGCGATCAAGCTTCTTCTGAAGGACTTGATCTGATACCAATTGTTGGAAATAATACTAAGAGGGGGGAGTGAATCAGTATTATCTGGTCAATTATTTTCTTTTTCAAACCCAGAACATATACGCTACTTCAGTTAGAGAAAACCGTATATATACACAACTACAGATAAGGAAACCCGTGTATACCATACAGACTTATAATTTAAAATATTCTACAGATGTTGAACATTAATCAGTGCATCAGAATCATATAAACAGTAACAAGGAACAGTAAAATAGAGCAGAAGACAATCACACACAAGAACACAAGATCTAAGGTGGAAACCCAATGTGGGTGAAAACCACCTGCTGCAATATGTCTCTATATTTTCAATTAGAAACTTCTTTTTACAATGATTTTGCACTGGTGCAGTCCTTTACTAGTACGCAGGCTGCTACCTGTAGGGAGCTACAAACTCCTCTTCTTTCCAGGGACCACATTTCATAAAGTTTCAGACTGGATCCACAAATAACATCAATCAAGAATTTCTACATCAACCAATCACCCTTTCACCAATCAAAACTGAATCAAAATAAACACTTCTTTGACAACTGTACCCAAATCATATTAATAGTAATCACACCCCACTTCTGAACCCAGAACACTATAGCAATAAACAGAAGTAGCTAGAACATAAGTCAAGAGATGTACGCTACTTCAGTATTCAGAAACCTGCGTGCATATGCCTCTGTGTCAATACCGACCTGCGTATACGCGAATTTCCCTTACAAGAATAGAATGTATACGCTTCTATTTTAAGACCGACATATGTATACATGACTTTCACTTGCAAAACCAGTGTGTATACGCTTCTTTGTCAAGACCGACATGCGTATACGCGACTTTCCCTTGCAAAAACAACGTGTATACGCGCCTTTGCTTCACCGATCCTGCGTACAGATCTATAAATTCATTCTTTCAAACATTCAAATATTATTTAACCCAGATTATCAGATTTATAGATCAAGCATGTGCCACATATCATATATCAAAATCATATAGAGATACCACTATTCCAGCCTTAAGATTTTGACCCATCAATACAACTTATCCTTCTCCTTGCGCTCAGGTTCCTTCTTCATTCAGATCTAGATCTGCAACATAACCCAATCACAGTATTCTAGATCTAGCACTTTATCAGATATTCAATAATTTAGATGATCCCTTGCCAAATGATCTCCTTCTTCTTTTATAGCCTTAGGCCTTTCACAATACCACGGTCCAAAAACCATAAAAACTCAATACTATGGACCCAATACTTGGGATCAAGACTTATGACAAGATACCATGGCCCATAACAATAGGTTCAAATACGAAGGACTAAATACAATGGACAAAAAATAAGTTCTCCCACATGTACGCACTTTTCCTTGCATGAAAGTGCATGTATATGCATACGTGCCTTGGGAAAGTCCAACCCGCGTGTATACGTGGCTTCGTCAAAGTGAACCTGCGTATATATATTTCTCTTCTTTCTGAGTGCTTGAACTATGATCTGTCACCAGAGAGAGTTTCCATCAAGGACAACACCTGTGCCATAGCGCCAAACCTATGCCATAATGCCAACATATCGATCTTATTTCAATATTTTTGAAGTGTTTTAGTCAAAAATTTTGCTTGAATGGCTCTTGATTTGACTCTCTGGCACTAGTGCAGTGTTGGTCTTGACATAGTTTTTTGGAGAGGAGTCCCTACCCTAGAGACAGTGCATTGCATCACACTATCTCCCACTCTAGCTTGAGTTGATCCCTCTTAGGCTAAAAAACCCACCTTTGGCTTGATTTTTTCTAAAGTTGCTTCTGTTTTTTCTTGCTGAAAGATCAATGATTCTTGTGTTTCTGAAATCAAGTTGTATTTCTCCTGCTGGCCCTATGTTGGCCTTGCTTGTTTAGTATTTCTTAAATGATTTCTTTATCATTTTCAATTCATTTTTAAAGTTAGCTTATAGTTTATTAACCTTTTCTAAAAAGAAAGTGTCATAAAGTCTTCATTGCTTTCGAAAATGAACTATTGTAAAGTCTTTGTTTCTTGTGAAAAATATTGATTGATTGTATGTGCATTAGTTTCCTTTTGTTCATATAAACAGTAAGGGAATTGAAAATAAAAACTTTCATTATGCAATTAGAAGTTTATGTGTTCTTGTGGCAATAGTATTGGGAAATTGCATTAGATGTGCTCTTTGCTCTTTGATTAAATATTCTAATTTCTATATCCCTTGTAGTTAAGATTTTCATCGTTCAAAATCAAATGAAAATAATGTTTCTCATCATAGTCACATTCTAGGAATTGAAGACATACATCGTGTGGTGAACCTTGAATGGAAAATTCTTAAGAGGATCAACTTAAAAGTGATCTCAATTAACCTAATGGAGCATTGTAACTTAACATATAACATTTAGAGGTCTAGGAAAGAGTCATGTTCCGACATTGTTAAACATAGCAACTGACATTAATTGTCTACAATACATTCTGAGTGTGATACCTCATTCCATGTACATAAGTATATCATACCACTTCCACGTAACTTCAGGTATATAGGGTGTTGTTATAGTACTTAAATTATAAAGGAATTCTCTCAGTGTGCGGTTTTGCATTAGACAGTGCTAACATGGATTGGGCCTTCATGTACTTTTGGGTATATATGGAAGTACTACATTAGGTTGCTATCCTTCCTTAGGTAAGTGAGTTGGCTGCCTTGTACACTATGATACACCAAACACATCATTCGGGGAGATTTCCTACACATATGTTAGGACATTGGTTTAGTGAGGTAGTATATTGTAGTTCTCAGTTTCTTGGTAATACTATTGCCTAGATTATCCCTATTTTGTTTTGTTTTTTATTTTGATTGAAACAAAATTAATTAACTATGGATAACATCCTCCACGTCACGCCTTAGTTGATCCTAGGTTGAAACATATGGCAAAAACTTCGGAGTCCACTGATCAAGGAATTCCTTTTAATGGGAATCCTAGTCCTTTTCCTCCTTTCATAAATATTGGTGCTCCATATATGGTTACATTATCCCTTCTAAGATTTACC
The DNA here is from genome assembly GCA_000404065.3 of Pinus taeda. NCBI lineage: Eukaryota > Viridiplantae > Streptophyta > Pinopsida > Pinales > Pinaceae > Pinus > Pinus taeda. The sequence goes on along the minus strand of APFE030266821.1, from coordinate 169,153 downwards.
ATCGGCTTTTGAGGATGGTTGTTTTTAACCTCCTTGATTCAAAATGTCGTGATTTCTTCACAATCGAGTACCCCTCCACCTATACAAAATCAATCTCCAGTTGATCTTAAAGTTGACTCTTTACGTTCTTCGTTAGTTATTTCTTCCTCCGCTTCTTCCTCTTCACCTGGTGAAAGTATTGAAACTAGTAACCAGGTTCATGAGAAGAAGAAGAAGAAGAAGAAGAAAAATCAATAGGGGGCCAACGAAGAAACCATTGTTTCGAATGCAACTTTTGATGAGAAACCATCTTCAAAAACTTTGATATCCTTGCAAACATTGTACAGTTGACCATCTTCTTTGAGATTTTTCTGGTATTCCTCAGATATTAGAAGAATTTTCTTATCATTCACATCATCCTATGTCATCAACTTCTGGAGATCATACTAGTGACACAACATCAACTAGTGGTAGTAAAGTTCATGGAAAGAAGGGTAAAATTAAGTTTCTATGTAGTTTATGTGCAGGGAATCACCCCATTCACCTTTGTCCCTATCTAGATGAAGTCCAAAAGGTGTTGGATAAGCATCTAGCTTCTCCGTAGTGACTTCCATCGAGTTACAGGAGACTCTCCCTTAATCCTTCACTAGTTGGTGAAGTAACTGACCCAAATCAACCATTGGTCAAACCCACTTTCTATGAATGTGAATACCATGAGTCTATACCTGACCAATCAGATGACCCGATTTCACCTTCAGTTAATCATACCTTTCCCATAGAGAGTGAGTATGATACCTGCTGTAGACATATTTGGGCACTACAACCCCAATCACATATGTTGCTAAACCAAGGGTTCTTAAACCCCTCACAGTGTTGTTTCACACCCTAAAGGATCATGGTTAACTGATTACATCGTTTCCTAGAAGTTCCACCTAAAAACAACTCAAAACTCGCCAAAACTAGACCATACTGACTACTCCTTGGTCAAGCTACGATGCATCTCACCTGCTACACACAGGATGTGCGATGCATACTGAAAAGGCTTTCTGTAGGGTATGATGAGTGAGAGTAGACAAATGGCAGAGACAATTTGCTAAGTGGACGCCTAAGGAATCTTTTAGAAACCTTTCATATGACACTTCTATCTCAGAATTCATCCAAGGATGAGTAACAGATCAATGAAATATCCAAGTGGAACCAAGAACTATTAGTGAAATGACACTAATCAAAAACCTAGAAGTTAACTCTTACGTCTACAAATATCTATAAATGGATCTCTCATCTCAGAGATCCAGAGTCTGAAATTTTGTAATTTGTAAGGAAGTGTAGTTGTTTTCTCTTTGAGACATTGTATTGTTGGGTGATCTTGCTTTTCATGAGGTGAAGAGGGCTTTCATGTTGGCAGGATGATGCTAGATCAGACAGCTGGGTTGTAATCCTCGCTTCTACTTCTACTATCAATAAAGTTCTTTGAGTTTTCCTCCATATAATTGTCTACTTGTAAACCTTGTTATTTGTGGATGCAATTGTATGGTTAATGTACTTCTGATTCTGCATTAGTTATGGTATTATAGATCTCTATGATTTCATGGTGTGTTGTTGCTTTGCCTCTATAGATATTCTCTAAAGAGGGACAAGTAGGAGAAGTGTAGCGAGCTCTATCAAGGGAGAGAGGAAACAAGCAAGGAGCCAAGCGGAAGATACAAGTTGGTGCTTTCTACTTCTCTCTTATCTATCATACATAAAGGAAATCTTGAAGCACTTTGAATTGTTTGTTTCTAAGATAGATACCCATCTTTGTGGGACTAAGTGATCGAAAATATAGTAGTTTTCCTAGAAATTAAATGGTGATTCCACTGGGGAGCGAATAGTTTGTTTGTTTGTTATTGTTTTTCCCTTTATAAGCTATAGAGGGAGCCTAAATTTAAGCCATCTAGCCTTCAAACTGCACTTGCTATGCAAGTGCATAGTAGATCAACGCTGCTTCAGTCAATCTCCAAGTTGGTTTATGAACTGAACATCCGACTTGCAAACATCCTAAGTGCTCTGGTGGTAGCTCAATAAACTCATAAGATTATATCCCTATACTTTGTTGTTATTGTCTATCATAACCTCAGCCTAAATCATTCAACTTAGCTACAAAGTTTGAGCAAAAACCAAGCTCAGTTTCATTCCCTAGTCCATCACACTATCTCTAACTGGAAGTTTGGATGCATCACACCTCCCATGTGTCGCGGGTGAGATGATTCCCTATTTCCATTAAGGATGGGTGCGATGACTGAATGATACTATTTCCTTCTCTGGAATTTGGTTTTTTCTTCATTGTTTTCATCTCTATTTAGTATTTTTGCTACTTATGATCAGTATATCATTGTTGAAGCCTTCTTCCTTTGCATTATTCAACCTCCATTGATCAGGAATTGTTAATGTTTTTTATGTATTTTTCATCATTTACAGTCCTCCTTTGCAAATAGTAGCTTAATCGAACTATTGTCTTTTGATTCAAAAGTGTCGCAACTGTCATTCTGAGCTGGAAAGAAGAGTGTTGTGAGGTCTTCCTCTTCTAGATAGTCGATTGTACCTTTGCCATTGTATTTGATTTGAATTGTCAATATTTGAAGTGTCAAAAGCAGTTTTCAATTCGAAATTGAAAGTGTCGTCTTACTCTTCCTTTCGTTTTGAAAAGAAATCAATCAAGTGTCGCTTTGAATAAAATTAGTTCAGAACTGTAGTTAGTTCTCTTTTTGGCATTCTCACATTAAGGAAATGGAAAAAAAACACATGCATGTGCATTTGCATTTAGACTGCATGAGGAAAATGATTTATGAAAAGTGCATTTAATGTGTACTCTCTGCTCTTTGTTGAAAGAATCGTGCTCTTATTTCCTTAGTAGCTAGGATTTTCATTGCTAAAAGAAAACAAACCACTTTTTATCATTTTAGATTGCAAATTTAGGAATTTTACATATGCATCATGCTGTGAACCTTGAAAGGCAAACTTTTAAAAAAATATCAACTCTGGAATAAACCTCAATGAACATAAAAATGCTTTGAAACCTAATGGAAAACATCTAGAAGTCTAGGTTAGAGACGTATTCTGGCATCGTAAAAACTGCTAACTATCGCTTTCATTGAAGGTTGGGTGATTCCTCCTCTTTGATACGACTAGTGATAGTACAGACTTGTGCTCCCTGTACCTCGAGCATATATTGGGAGACCACAATAGGCTAATATCCTTTATGCTTAGCAAGTTGTGTCTACTGCCCTATTGATTGCAATGCACTGAACACAACATTTGAGAAGATTGACTACCATACATAAAGTCCTTGGTAATTTCTCTTTAATTTTACCACCAAGGTATATATTGCACTTTTTTGATTGGTTTTTTAATCCCTCTGTCTAGATTTCCAAAGCAATCACTTTCATTCCTTTTCGACTTCTTAAAATAAAAGGTCCATCTGAGCACTTGTCACTTCAGGCTCATCAAAAATTGAAGGTGACTAGAGTTACCTTTAGCTTTTTCTCGACTCTTAAAATTGAAAAAGAAAAGATGTGTCAAAGTGTCAAAAAAATCATTTAATACAGAATAACATTTTTCCCTTTTTAATTTTGAGTTGATCAAGTAATCTGCAATCGTGGAAGAAAGTCAATTAAATCCCCGCTGTTTGTAGAGGCTAGCGAGTCAACCGTCTTTGACTCCAGAAACAAAATCATTCCGGGCATAATGGTCTCATTTAACTGAGTCGACCTCTCTTGGTTTATTTGAAACTTGTGTTTCAACATCATCAGAGACTGTAGTTACTCCGATCATTTCTGGTACATTTGCCTTTACAGAAGAAGTTCCTCTATTACAAGAGGACATTAAAATTGATCCTAGTGTAATGGTAGATGACTCGATTCCTGAAATAGCTCCATCTAGAGCTGATCCATAAACTGAAGTTCACTCACCTGAACATCTGGGAGTTGAGTTCCAGAATTCAGAAGGTGTCACCCCTCCAATATTTGTCACTGCAGAAAATATACCTTCTTCAGCCCCAGAAATATTTTACGGACCTGACGGTCTACCTCATTCACCTAGACTTATTGCTATAGAAGAAGTTGTAGAGATCTTCCATCTAGTACTCCATTGCATTTTGGGGCTAGGATCCACTTATATCCTTCTATTCCTGAAGTTAGTTCTTTCAATCATAATTCATCGCAAGTTCCTGTCGAATCACTAGGAAATCTTTTGGATAGACTGAATATGTCTGAACAATCGTCAACATCTAGGACTGTGTCATTCGATACGGCCACAACAGAGCCTCCTTATACCACTCCTACGATGTTTGTTGGTATATCATCTATCCCAACTAGTTATCAATTGCTAGATGGAGTCCACCCAGGGACTTTTTTGACGACATGGTCTATTTCCATTGGTTCTTCGAGGACTCTATTTGGCATTTCCTATGTTGAAGCTTAGAAAATTGATCCTGCATACCAATTTCAATTTGGGCAACCCAGTCTTCAAAGACCCATCTATCCTTTGAACACTAGATTACCACCATACGGGGGACAAGATTCTTTTTCATTGTTCCCTCCTAGAGAACAACCCTGTGAGAGCTCATAACAAAATTCAGGTCAAACTAGAATTACATTCGGTGGTTGGATACCAATACTGCCTCAATAACCAAGGATTGTATATTCAATACAACCAACCCAACTTGTATTGAATATTACCATTACACCTGCCATTATGACTGTGTCACAAGTACAAGCATGGTTGTTGTATGTCAACCTCAAATTACTTAGGTTGTAGTACAATAGCCTCTTGTCTCTATGGCTCCATCACAATCTCAGGTTAGTGCTTCCTTAACCGGGACAACTCAGGCTCAATTAGGTGTTATCACTATGCATCTTGGTCAATCATCCAGTGTTGCACAATAGCAAATGGTTCAACAATCATGGCTGGTGCAATATCAACAACCCCAATTCCAACAAGTTTGTTGAGGACCTGAGCAACAAGGCGCTTTAGGTAATGGAAATTGCATTGTCAAAACGATTATCCACAACCATTCTATATTGGTTATGTCCATCAACCTTACCAAAGTTACTAGCATCATATACATTATGCTGGTATGCAAAGACCCACTACTCAAGTGATCCCATCTTATCCTAGGTACACTTTGCCAAACCTGAATCAATAGTTTCCCTTTGTAACAACTCTGGAATTACCAGATTTGAACCGGTTAACGAACGATCCCATTGCTTATGCCCCTTGGCGGCCAGTGATTGCTCAAAAACTTCCTTCAAATATTCCTAAATTCAATGGAAATCCCCAAGATCCATTGAATCACACAATGACCTTTCATTTGTGGTGTTCATCTTGCACCCTCAATGATGATTTGATTAGGATTCGCCTTTTCAATGAATCCTAACTAGTTTCGTAGTGAAATGGTACATCGAATTGACTAGATCTTCATTCGATAACTGCAGCGCCCTTGCCACTACCGTTTTAACCCACTTTAAATTACCCATAAGGTACAAAATAGGAACATAACTCCTTACCAATTTCAAGACGACAACAACCCCTCATATATCTGATCATATTCATAAGTGGCGACATCATCGTCGAATGGTAAAGACCTATGTTCCTGATCAGCTTCTAGGTGAGTGGTTTATTAAGTCATTATTACCTTCTATTATAGAAGATGTGGCAAAAGGAGTAGTTTTCACTGAAAAGCATGTCATTTCTCGTGCACAATATTTAGACATGATCTATACTCAGTCTAGCATGCTCTATGCAAAATTCCTAATGCTCCTAGACCGAAATTTTCCATTCCTCCCCCTCCTAAATCAAACAGGGACTCTCACGCCAGTGATGGCGTGATTGGTACCTCAAGTATGCAAACTCCAAAGGCTCAAACTAGTAAAGCCCTTACAATTTCTAGTAGAAAAGCAAATGATAAACTCCCTACCTCGGAGGTCAATGTTGTGTCATCAGACAAAAGCAAAGAACTGAAGCAACCAGGGGGCAAGAAGAAAGGGGAAAATAAAAAGAAGAAACAGGAAGATTCACCTCCTGAAAAATATTCTAAAAATCCTGCTAGGCAAAAGAAATCTAATCAGCCATGTTTCATATGCAATGAGGACCATTATACAAGAGATTGTCTGCATCGAGGTGAGGTCAAGAAATTTTTAAAAACTTCAAGCACCTCTACAGTCTTGACTAATCCTTTTCCAAACCTAGAAATTAATCTGGTTGCTACCGATCATGCTTCCCCATCCCAAGTGCTTATGTTATCCATATCGAAGTAGAAAATGATGCTTTGATATCGATGAGGAATAATGATTATGGGAATCCACAGATGTCGAACAACAAGGCTATAGATCAACCCAGTAGTTCGACAACAACTTTGTCAGAAGTTGTGCCACCCATCATTCCTGAACTAATAATAAATCCGCCAAAAGGAGTAGTACACAAATCAACATTTAATCCTTGCGCTCGAGCAGCATAGAATTATAATATAGTAGAGGATTTGGCTCAATCGCCATCTGCTATGTCGACACTTGAAGTACTGTAGAATTGCTCCTCCCAAATGCAATCTTTATTATTAGAAATAGGTGGGATTGACCCAATGGACTCCAACCTTGTGGCCTTTAGCCACAAATGATATGAACCTCAGTTACTGACCCAACTCGCTTTCCCTATATAGATAAAAGCCCTAAACAAAACTGTTCATAGAACAATCATTGATGAGGGCTCATCTACCTGTATAATGTCAATGAGTTACTGCAAAACTTTAGGCTTGCCACCTTTGTTGCAATCGTCAATGACATTAAAATCATTCAATGGAAGAATATACATGCCGTATTTGATATTAAGTAACTTTCATGTTGAACTGGGGGGCCAGACAGTAGATATTGACGTAGAAGTTATCGATGGAAACATCGATTACAATATCCTACTAGGAAGGCCCTGGATTTATGCTATGTCTGCTCTTGTGTCAACATATTTTAGAAATATTTCATTTCCCTTCCAAGGTAGGATTACAATTATTGACCAACTAACCTTTCTCCCCAACATTTCACAAGCTACAGGAAGCATTCCAATGATCCATGGAAGCTCTCAATCGTTTCAAAATGTCAGAGTAGGCTTCTTAAAAGACCCTGCCTTAATGGGTACTTTTTCCCTCCTGCCTTTGAGTAATCTGGTGGAAGTGGCCACGGTGGAAACCTGTAATATGGTATCTTCTATATCAGCAAAGATTAAGATAATTTCTAAACATTTTTTAAGCATGGGTCATTGCCAGGTATTTCCTCCAAGCCCCACATAAATTTTGTAGCAATCAATTTTCTTGGCCTCAGTGGAAAACCCAAATCAACGCTCATTAATTGTTTGGATAGATAGGTTTTTAGATAGATCCTTGGTCTTGTATACATTCTATAGACAAAGGAATCATTCAGTCAATGATGATAGGAGAGGCACCATGGGAATATTACCACTATCATTCCCATCTTCAAGATAACGATAAAGATTATTCCAGTAACCTAGATCATCCTTCAGTTTTTTATTTTCTATCAAATACTGTAAATACGGTGGATTTCGAGTGAAATCTGTCCAATATTGAAGAAACTATTGCCATAAATATCTCGACCAAACATAATGTTGTAGAGAATATTCATGTCAGCAAATCTTGCTCTTCTTCAAAACTAGAAATATACTCCGCTCTCTTTCGCGAATTCATAGATGTCTTTGCATGGTCATATGAAGAAATGCTAGACATCAAATCGAGCATCATTGAACATGAAGTCAAGATGTATCCAGATGTCAAACCAGTATGACAGCGGCTTTGATAGGTTCACCCGAAGAAAGCCGCTGCCATCAAGGCAGAAGTTGAAAAACGTTTACATGCTGGTTTCATTTACCTTGTTCCTCTGATGATTGGGCATCAAATATTGTTCCTGTCATGAGAAATCAAGCAACGATTAGAGTGTGCATTGATTACAGGGATCTAAATCAAGCTTGTCCAAAGGATAACTACCCTACACCCTTCATCGACTAGATAATTGATGAATGCGCTAGATGTGAAATCTTTTCATTCATGGATGGATTTTCTGGATATAATCAAATAAACATTCACCCACAGGACTAGTCGAAGATTGCATTTATATGTCTGTGTGGCACATTTGTGTACCGCAAAATACCTTTCGATTTAAATAACATAGGGGAAACTTTTCAAAGGGCAATGAACTACAACTTCCATGACATCAAACACATCGTTCAACCATATCTCGATGATCTACTGGCTCATTTGCAAAACCGTACTGATCATCCGCAGCATTTGAGAACTATATTTCTACGTTGTTGACACTACAAGATACGACTCAATCCACACAAGTGTGTATTTTGTGTCGGTTCTGGTTGTTTACTTGGTTTTGTAGTTTCTAAGGACGGAATTTGACTCGACCCATGTAATGTTAAAGCAATAATTGACATGCCTCCACCTTCAAATTTGCTTCAAATTCAGAAACTCCAAGGGAAAGAAAACTTTCTAAGGAGGTTCATTCCAAATTACACCGATCTTGCTAAAGTTTATACGCATCTTTTGAAAAAAGAAGTGCCCTTCAACTACGACCAGGCTGCACAAGCTTCCTTTGATGCTTTAAAGGATTCCCTAATAAAAGCATCATTAATGTACACTCCTAACTATGAAAAGGACTTTAACCTGTATCTTGCTACAATAGATACAACAATCGCAATGGTTTTAGTACAAGAAGATAATGGAATTGAACACCCTATCTATTATTCAAGTCGAAGCTTAAATGATATAGAAAGCAAGTACTCTTATGTTGAAAAGCTGCTCTAGTAGTTGTTCAAGTAGTACAGAGATTTTGACACTATATCCTTTAAAGAGTTTAGAATTTTGTGATCCATACCTGATTGCGAGATGATTTCAGCAAAATCACATAGAGAATCATTTGTCAACGTGTCTCGAACCAACTAGTGTGGTTCATCATCAGGACAAGTTGAGGAACAATTCTAAGCGATCCATTAAATAGAGTATGCAGGTCCTGCAACCTTATTACCTACATTCTGTAGCGTCAATTACTAGGGGGAAAATATTCAAAATGGATAGCCATTTTAGAGGAGTTTGATATGGAATTCTCAAAATCCAAATGAAATAAATCTCTAGTTTTTGCCGAGTTACTATGCGACCTCTCATTGTTGTCCAACAATTCAACATCTAAAGCATCAATCTTGGACAAATCACTGTTTTTGATATCATCAAGCGATCCATGGTATGGAGATATACCGATCTATCTCCAAACCTAAACCTTTAGGCCTAATACCTCTCCCTCCGAACAACGATGTACTCAATACCAAGCCAAAGACTACATGATCGTCGGTGATACACTTTACTATCGTGGTGTCAATACAGTTTTGCAAAGGTGCCTCAGTCATTCGGAGGCCAAAAAATTCCTGAATGATTGTCATTCAGGTGCGTGTGGGGGGCATCAATCTAGTTACGCTATGGTAGAAGGGGACATGCACTTACTTGATAGATTTTGAGATGTAATGGAATTGATTCCTCCTTGAAGGCTTGGTGGCTTGATGTAGGTCCTGCTCCAATCTGCTCTTCCTTGTAGGTGCCTTTAGGTAAGGCTCTTCTTGTCCCTGAAGTAATTGAGACTTCTAGGCTTTATGCTTCAACTTTGTAGATGCTTTCCCTTGATGAGTGTTATTGAGTTTCCCTATCCCTGATGTGTCACGTTAGCTCTGATACCATGTTAAGATGTTATGAGAAAGTTACCTCTGGCATACCATATTCAAATATTGCATAATTATGGTCAAAAGTTTCCATGCATGTCAGATCTGGACCACAAAACCAGACTACCACCTCCACCGCTGCTTCTAGTAGTTTCTGTTCGGCCATTTTCCAAATGGGGCATAGATTTCATGAGATGTAACCCCACCTTGGCTGGGGGGCATGGGTATATCATAGTCACAGTTGACTATTTTACAAAATGGGCCAAGGTGATGCATACATTAAACAACAGTGACAAAATGGCTACTCTTTTTCAATCATGTAGTCTCTAGATTTGCTGTTCCACAAGCTATAGTCACAGATCATGGATCGCATTTTTGCAATCACATGATGGTTGAATTGGCTGCCAAATTAGGACTATCCCACGACAGTTCTACTCCGTCTTACCTGCAAGCTAACAGACAAGTTGAGGCCATCAACAAATTCCTGAAGTGCATGCTACAAAGGATGATTGGAGTCCACAAACAAAATTCGCACTTAATCTTGTACTCAACCTTGTGGGCATATAGGACATCAGTGAGAAATGTGATCGGATTTACACCCTTTTAGTTGGTGTATGGCCTGGAAGCAGTCTTACCAATTCAGTGTGAAATTTCATCACTCAAGCTTGCAATCGATCCACTTCCCGAAACTTCAGAGGAAGATGCTCATTTCTTAGGACTAATATAATTGGATGAAGCCCATCATGATGTCGCTTTGGCTAATGAAGCTCATAAGAAATAGGTCAAGGTGTAATTTGAAAAAAATGTCTAACCCCATGTCTTCTCAAAAGGTGATATGTTCTTGCTATACTGTCAGGAATCCGATAAATTAGGAGTAGGTAAGTTCCAACCATTGTGGATGGGCCCCTACATTGTTAAATGGGTATTAGCAAGAGGAGCCTACGAGCTAGTAGATTACGATGGGATTCCACTATCGAAACCCCGAAACGGGTTGTACCTTAAGCGTTACTATGCTTGATTAAGCGTAGTAATCTCTCTATATGCTTTTTTACATATTTTTTTTTTTCCGTCGAGTGATCAATTTGGTTAGGGAATCCACTTTGGATTTGTTGCAGATGCCAGACCAGTTGGAATCATTCATTGGGTATGTCGATGGAGCTAGTCGTAGTATGAAGAATCTATCTTCTGTAGCCTGGTCCATTTTTGATCCAAGTGGTGAGTTAGTGAGTTTTAGAGGGATATATATTAGTTGATCAACAAGAAACATCACTAAGTATAGCATGTTGATGGATCTTCTCTTTGATGCCATCGCACATGGCATACGGTGACTTGTTGTCAAGCTAGATTCGCAATTCATCATCCTACAACTTACTGGCGTCTATTCTGTTCGGAATCCAGCTAGCTATTGTATGTTCCTAAGGGTTAGGATTTTGGAAAGGTAGTTTGATTCTATTCTATTACATATCAACACATTTCCAGAAACTTAAACACATTAACTGATTCATTAGCAAATTATGTGTTAGATTGACATTTGCAACATTTATAAAGGAAAAAGCATTTCAAATTAACATTTGCATCAGGATTACATAACTTAAACGAAATAAAACTCCGAAAATAAAAAATATATATCTTTGTTTATAGTTTTTTACAAAATGTTCTGTATCTAGGACAAAATCGGTTACAAGACCAAAAAACACAAAAATGTAGAAAAGCACCCTAGACTAATGGTGTTGGTGATAGCAAGTCACCGCCTATGTGTTATAGAAATTTTTGGGCACTACAACCCCAATCATAAATGTCCATAATTCAAGGGCTCCTAAGTCCCTAAAAGTGTTGCTTCACACCCTAAAATAACAAGGTCAATTGATTACATCATCTCCCAGAAGTTCTCCACAGAAAACTACTCAAAACTGGTCAAAACTAGACCATACAGAATGCCTAGTGTAGAGGGTGCGATGCATCTCACCTTCTCAGTGTGAAAAGTGTGATGCATACTAGAAACATCTTCTGTAGGGTGCGATGGGCAAGAATGGACAAATGACAGAGACAGTTTGCGAGGTGGGGATCATGGAATCTTCCATAAACTTCTCTTATGACACTTTCTTCTCTGAATTCGCCCAGGGATGAGTAATAGATCATCAATCTCCAAGTGGAATCAAGAACTATCAGATAGAGGACACTAATCAAAATCCCAAAAGCTGACTCACCCCCTGCAATCATCTATATATGGATCCCTCATCACAGAGATCTAGAGGCTGGAATCTTGTATCTTGTAAGGAAGTGTTAGTTTCCTGGTACAACATCATAGTGCTCGGTGATCTAAGATTTGCATGATGTGAAGAAGGGATTTCATGCTGTAGGATGATGCTAGGTCAGAAAAATTGGTTGTAATCCTCTTTGCTATTTTTGATATTAATAAATTTATTCAAGTTTTCCTCTACATTCTTGTATTTCAATGATATATGCATTTGTGTAGCCAATAGATATCTAGACCTATATTGCTTATGATTGTAATTCTTTGTTGTTCAATAGTATTATGCTTCTTTGATTCCACAGGGACTCTTTGAAGCTTGGTAGATAAAAGAGGAGTGGAAAATATTTTTCAGAAGGGTGAGGAACTAAGCAAGGAACCAAGCGCAAGACTAAGGTTGGTGTCCTTTGTTCCCCTCTTATCTACTTCTCATAAAGGAAAGTGAAAGTAGTTTTAGTTTGTTTGTTTCTAAGATAGCTACCACTCTTAGTGGGACTAGCAGATCTGAGTGGACACTATATTTCCTAATAACAAAATGGAAACTCCTCTAGGGAGCGAATAGATTGTTTGTGTGTCTATATTTGTTTGTTTTATAAACTTACAGACAGAGCCTGAAGTCAAGCCAGCTAGCCTTCGAACTACATTTGTTATGAAAGTGCAAAGTAGATCATTGTTGCTTCAGTCTATCTCTGGGTTTTGTTTATAAATTGAACAATCGATTTGCAAACCTTCTAATTTCCCTAGTGGTGGCTCTAGTAACCTCATTAGATCAACCCCTGCGATTTATATTTACTGAACATCACTTTCTCAGCCTAAATCCATGAACTGAGCTGCAAAATATGACCAGAGACCAAGTAAAAGTCTTGCACTAGTACCATCGCACCCTCTCTTCAAGGAAGTCTGTATGCATCACACCTCCCATGTGCAGTAGGTGAGATGCATACTGGATTCCCTATGTAACAGGTGCGATGGTCAGAAAAGGTTAATTTTGCCTTCAGACTTTGGTTTTTCTTCACTCTCTCCATCTCTATTCAGGAGTTTTTTTGTCTGTGATCAGTATACCACTATGTAAAACCTCTTCCTTTCCATCATTCGACCTCCATTGTGCAAAGAATTGTAATTTTTTTTATGTATTGTGTGCCATTTTCAGTTCTGTTTTAAAAACAAGTAGCGTAATCGAACTGTCGTTTCGTGATTTGGAAGTGTCGCAAGTGTCATTTTCAATCATAGAAAAGAATCCTATTGTTCTTGAGAGTAAATTATATTGTTACTCTTGTATTTGATTTGAATGAGTGGTTTTTCAAGTGTCGAAATCAGTTTTCAATTCAAAATCGCAAAGTGTTGTCATTATCTTCCTTTCATATTTTGAAGAAAAATTGTTAGTATTGTCGCTTTGAAAAGATAATTCAGATTTGTACTTAGCATTCTTCTTGGCATTCACACATTAAGAAGGTTGAAAAAAATTACATGCATGTGCATTTTCATTTAGAATTCTTGTTGGTTTGATTTAGGATAATGCATCTAGTGTGTGCTCTGTGCTCTGTTGAAAGACCCCCATTTCTCTTTCCCTAGTAGCTAGGATTTTCATTACATAAAGAAGATTAAATGATTGTTTATAATCATAGGTTGCATTTTAGGAATTGTATATATACGTCACGCAGTGAACCTGAAAGGGAAATTTCTTAAACAAGATCAACTCTAAAATAAATTCAATGAACATAAAAACACTTTGGAATCTAACGTGCAACATTTAGAAATCTAGGCGAGAGGCGTATTTCGGCGTCGTAAATCCTGGTAACTGCCACTTTCATTGTTGGTTGGATGATTCCTCCTCTTTTATACAACAAGTGCCTATACGGACATGTGCTCCCACGTACCGTCGAGTATATATTGGGATACCACAATAGACTATATCCTTTATCCTTAGGAAGCCGTGTCTATCGCCCTATCGATCGCAATGCACTAAACACAACATTTGGGAAGATTGACTGTCGTACTGTAAAAAGTATTCTGCAGTTTTGTGATTGGTTTGGTAATCCCTCTATCTAGATCTCTAGAGTACTCTCTTTCATTCCTTTTCAGACTCCTTAAAGGAAAAGGTCCATCTGAGAACTTGTCACTTCAGGATCATTAAAAATCGAAGGTGACTAGAGTCATATTTTGTTTTTTCTCAAGTCTTAAAAATTGAAAAAAAAAGTTGTGTCAAAGCGTCTAAAAATTATTTTAATCAGAATAACATCATTATTCCCTTGTTGATCTTAGGTTGCGGAAATGGAGTCCACCAACCAAGGGTTTCCCCTTGGAGGAAATCCTAGTCCCTTCTCCTCTTGGGGAGATGTTGGTGCACGTCATATCACTACATTGTCACTTCCAAGACTGATAATTGGCTTGCCAATATGGCTCTTCTCGACCTCTGTCATTCAAACCACTCCGATTCCTGAGCAATCAAATCAGCAACTAGATGATACTAGAGTTACCCCCCAACCTTCTACTTCGTCTGTTTCTCCCTCTCCTCCTTCCTCTTCGCTTGATGAAGTTGGTAAATCTAAAGATCAAGTAACTGAGAAGAAGAAGAAGCAGAAGGAGAAAAATGAAAAGAAAAAGAAGGAGCCAAAAGCAAAGGGGGGCAACAATGCGTTGTCTAGCAAAAATCCTCACACTGTACTGTCTAAACCTAAATCTCCATGTGTCATTTGCAAATGAGACCACTATCATCATGATTATCCTTAGATCCCTTGGATCTTAAGGGACTGGTCTCCTCATTTGCACAATCCGGTGTTGTCAACCTCTGATGATCATGTTGAAATTACACCATCAACTAGTGAAAGCGAAGTATCTGGACAGAAAAGGAAATGCAAAATTCCTTGTAAAATGTGTAAAGGCGATCACATCATCCACCATTGTCCCTTCCTAGATGAAGCTAAAAGAGTTTTGGATGACCGTCCTGCTTCACCGCTACGGTTTCCTCCTAGATATAAGAAACTCTTACCAAGTCCATCACTGGTTGAAAATCTGGATGGCACATCATTGTGCTTGGTCGAAGCATCTACCATTGAAGATAAACCCTGTGAATCTACAGTAGATGAAATTCAAAGGGTCGAGGCGGCAGTTGACCCGATCTTGCTTTTAGAAGGTCTATCTTCAGATGATACAGTCACTGGAGAGAATGAGAACGACACCGTTGAAATTCTTTTCATAAAAATAGACTCCAATGAACCTGGGGGAAATACACCCATTCCTTTACCATAGGAAGGAAGTTCATCGGATTCGTCTCCGGCCGTCTATTCGGTCCCACCTCCAAGCATCCTATCCATTTCCTTCGATTGGAATCTACTAGGCAAACCCTGTTTGCCGGCTAGTGTACCATTCTGAATCATTGTACAAGCTTACAGAATGGTCATGGCTGGTACCATGATAGATGAAGGGACTTCTATGAGTATCCTTTCCTTGACTGCTTGGAAAGCACTTGGTTCGCCATCGCTTCTTCTTGAGATGAGAAATCTCACAGGCTTCGATAAAGGAAGTAGTCGACCGTTGGGGATCCTTCCCAATGTGCCCATAACTTTGAGAAGGAAAACTATTTAATGAACATAATGGTAGTCCAAGGATTGCTAGACTATAATCTACTCCTTGGGCGTGACTATATTTATAGCATGGGAGCCATTGTCTCCTCACTCTTTAGAATAATGTGTTTTCCGAATGAAGGCCGAGTGGTCCAGCTCATAGACCAGCTTTCATTCCTTGGCTCACACATAGCTAATAGTCAAATGCCATCCCTAAATGGTATTTTCACGCAGGGAATGTCTCATCAATCCCCAGTCCGTCCACCTAAAGAGCACAAGTAATTCGGGAGGACACGATTGAAACCCAGTGGGCATGTACCCTGACCTACTCTGGTAGGGGAACTCTAGCTATAGAGTAGGTTTCCATGAAGGAAAATGACTGGTCCGATACCCTTCTCGAATTAGACCGAAATCAGATTCCTTCATCAAGGTTAGGTGGTTGGGATTTAGAATCACCTTTTTCCAAATGGACTAAGCCAGGAAGTGTTTCTATCTGTAGTGTGGATGGAAACTATCTTTCAAATGCTAGAACTTCTATATGGTAGCCAGGAAATGTTTCACTATACCTGGCGGCATGCAAACCTTTTTGCATGCAAGTGAAGAGTGACCATTTATTTTCTTAGCTTGTAGATTCTCAAACCCTTTAAACTCATAGGATTGGTCACTCCTGGCTTGCATAACTAAAGGATGCAGAGCAAAGTTTCGAATGGTGCAAGCACCTTAAAAATTGAACCTATCGATGAGATGTCCTTATTATATGATTGGCACGAGCAGTTTTTATGTGACGTTCAAGCTCGTTAAAAAATAAACCTAAGCAATGAGCAAATGTTTCCCCCAGAGATAAAGCTCATTAAAAAAATGAACCAATCTTCGGTAAATAACCATTGCGAATGCATTATCATCAAATTTTGAGCCTTGGTCGTGTTCTCATCATCACCTCCACTCTGTTTTACTGATCATACGCCTCCATTTGATTGTTTACCCTTTTTGAGGAACATATGCAATGAGTGATATTGTTAGCCATCCTTGTGACACTGTCGTGATTGGAAAATTCCAAACCTTGCCTGGAATCAGCTGCTACCCGAAATTATCACTCATTCCTCAAAAAACGATTCTCCTCTAAGATCTTTTCATATGACTCGTAAAATATGAAAATATTTCTGAGCAATTGGCCTCTCCAGCTCGTTAAACTCATCGGAAGGGCTATCCCTCCTCTAGATTTTAATCTGAGGGATTATTACACAAAAATATCGAGCGCTTGTCTTGTTCAGCTCGTTAAAACTATCGAAAATTCATCCCTTTCATATTATTTTATACTTTTTTGGACTTAGGGGATTATATCATGAAAAAGGATTATTGGAGTTTCCTTTTCATCCATTTTCAAACTCTCTAAAATTGAAAATGGACCAATTTATCTTTGTCGTTAAACTCATTAAAATCAATAGCGACAAACTTGTCCAAATGGACAAGAACAAGTTTCACTATCGCTAGGCTCATTAAAACATAGCGACAGGTTTGCCCGAAGGGCATATTACAGAACAAGCATATGTTATCCTCCTCAAGCTTTACAAAAATAAAGAGGTATTGGTCAACAATGACTGGGGAAAATTGGGTAGAAAACTTGAAGAAAATTTATTGGTAGCAAGTCGCTCTTAAACATGACACTTTCACTCCATCCGAGTCGGGTTGGGTTATTTCGTTCGCTGGTCATATCACCATTGCTCCATCACACCATCCATATTTGCAGTTAATGCTACGAATCCATGTCAGTGTTGCTGGTATGTTCAAGAGAAGTCGTTCACAGAATTCACCTGTGTCTCATCCGCTACAATACATTCATGCTCAATTCTTTCATGATCGCCACCCTGAACCCTGTATCATCAGATCGTTTTCACCTCCAAAATCATTTTCTCTGTTTCATGTTGTAGATGTGGGATTCATTAAGGCCCTCCTATGACGGGTCGCTTCTTGTCGACATCAACTCATTATTCAATAAGTCTACCTAGGAACAACCCCTATCAGTAGTTTGAAGCTTGCATGCCTCAATACCAAGTTTCTCACTTTCGGCGACAGGTTTATATCAATGGCCTTCGACCTAGAGATTTTGCGTGGTGTTCAATGCCAAGTCCCTTTTTCACACCATGTGAATTGTACTGTAGTACCTTGAGGGTTATTTTCATTATTGGTGATTCCTCTTGCACCTATTAGTAGCTTACATCATTGGCTGGTAATCAGGAGATGTCTTTCCAAGTTAAACTCCAGAACATCTTTCACATGGATTGACTTGTACTATGAGTGAAGATTGAACAATTTTTGAAGACCCCAGATCTAGTTTCATCCATCCGGGCTACAATATATTTAGGAATACAAAGACATCAAATGTACATCATTATCGAACAGATTATCATCCAAATCAAAGGATGATGACTCTGTCTGAATCATCAGTCTGCTACACAGACGGTTGTCTATCCTATGTACATGAAGATGAATTTATAAAGCTGAGCATGGGAATGCCTGCCTCAGCTAGATCATGAAAAATATTATGAAGATAATGTATTGTATTGTATCTTATTACAGGTCGCCTTCCAGCTCGAAAAAACTTTGGATCCTCATGATAAAGCATTTCACCCGACATCAAAAGATTAACAACCACATGCTTTAGGGGGCAACTGTTATAGACATTTTTGGACACCGCAACCCCAATCATAAATGTCCACAAACCAAGGGATCCTAAGTCCCTAAAAGTGTTTATTCACACTATAAAATAACAAGGTCAGTTGATTACATCATCTCCAAGAAGTTCTCCACAGAAAACTACTTAGAACTAGTCAAAACTGGACCATACAAAATGCCCAGTGCACAGGGTGCAATGCATATCACCTACTCAGTGTAAAAAGTGTGATTCATACTGGAAAGCCCTTCTACAGGGTGTGATGGGCGAGAATGGACAAATGGCAGAGACAGTTTGCGAGGTGGAGGATCACGGAATCTTCTAGAAACTTCTCTTATGACACTTGCCTCTCTAAATTCACCCAAGGATGAGTAAGAGATCATCAATCTGCAAGTGGAATCAAGAACTATCAAAGAGAGGACACTAATCAAAACCCCAGAAGCTGACTCACCCCACTGGAATCATCTATATATGGATTGCTCATCACAGAGATCCAGAGGCTGGAATCTTGTATCTTGTAAGGAAGTGCTGTTGGTTTCCTGGTACAACATCATAGTGTTGGGTGATCTAAGCTCTACATGACATGAAGAAGGGCTTTCATGCTGGAGGATGATGTTGGGTCAGAAAAATTGGTTGTAATCCTCTTTGCTATTCTTTATATTAATAAAGCTATTCAAGTTTTCCTCTACATTCTTGTATGTTCAATGATATATGCATTTGTGTAGCCAATACATATCTGGTCCTATATTGCTTATGATTGTAGATCTTTGTTCTTTGATAGTATTATGTTGCTTTGATTCCACAGGTGCTCTTTGAAGTTGGGTAGATGAAAGAGGAGTTGCAAAGATCTATCAGAAGGGAGAGGAACTAAGCAAGGAACCAAGTGCAAGACTGAGGTTAGTGTCCTTTGTTCCCCTCTTATCTACTTCTCATAAAGGAAAGAAAATATAGTTTTAGTTTGTTTGTTTCTAAGATAGATACCAGTCTTAGTGGGACTAGCAGATCTGAGTGGACACCAGATTTCCCGATAACACTGTGCAATCATATGTAAGAGCCTAGTCCATCGACTCGTCACGCTAGTGGTATGGCGCTGTAATCTCAAAGTTAACTTGTTGGTCCTCACATCCTGAATACCAAGGGTAAGACCCTCGATCTGATCCTGAAATACTGCAAGGGTCTCCGCTATGTCCAGATCACAAAGTACAACCCTCCCTACAACCTCTGCTGCTGGAACGATAGCTGCTACCCTTGGGCACACTGATGGTCGCACTGGCCCAACATCTACACACATATATGAGTTTGATTAGTCTTGATAACCTTTAAAAAACATAAGAACAATATAAAGGCAATAAATGGAGATATTGTCAGATCTTTTTACCTAGAACACCCCACTGCTCACCAGCCAGTAACGCCAAATGCGGGTCACCTCAGAAATCCATCCCAATGTATGGATACTCTGCAAATACGATCTCTTGATGGTCGAACCACTCAAAGAAGGCATCAAATAATGAAATATGTGACTAACCAGCATGTTTGGCCATGAGATCAACCCATCTCTACATCTATGGTTCCCTCGGTACTGGAAATCCAAGTGAAATGTACTGTGGTTGCATCAGTGGAATCCTCTCCAAGGCGAAAGAAGTCAGAATGGAACTGTAACCAAAGTTCTTGGATCTTCCATTCTTCACCTTAGAAAGTTGTTCTTTTATAATTGAAAGTACTACCTCACACCAGTTGAATACCTTTCGTCCAAGGCATTCTAGGGCATGTTGCATATAAGATCTTTTGGCCAAATGAAGAGTTGCACTACCAGCCAATCTAGTAGAGGTGAATAAAATAGTCCTCGAGGACCGATCAGTGACATCTCGAATACTGATCTTTCCATACTTGCTCAGCTGAGATCCATTTCTACAAAATTGGTGAATATAATCCCTCACGGATTCAACCCCACGGGCGAATCCTGATAGTGAGAGAGCATCACCACACCTCGATAGCCCAATCAAAAAGTAGATATCCTCAACTATCAAAGGAATGGATTTGCCTATAGTCTGGAACACCTAGTTGGTTAGAATCCATGCATCGAAAATATATTGCAACAAATTTATTTGTTGCCTCATGCTGGATATGCAAAAGAATTTGAGCAAGCTATAGTTCTGCAATGTAGTAACCGTACCTGGATCATGTAAGGAAATCATGTCCTCTTCTTCATGCTCATGTTCATGCCATGTAATGACCATATTGATCTGATGAATCCATGAAAAAAAAATAAGATGAATTAGGATCTTGATTTGGGAAAAAACAAGAAAAAATTTCATGAAAAAACACTGCATAAACTTTCCCTTCTACGCCCATTGCACCTTGGCCGTGTACAATGTGAGATGCATACTGACTAGCTAATGGCCAGTTCAGTATGCATCACACTTTTTGATGTAGACTAGGTGCGATGGGAAGAGAACGAACTCTTCAAACCCCTAGGGCCCAGAAGAAAGGGAAATCTTGCTCTAAATTGAAGAGCTTAGGGTTAGCTCCTACTTGGTCTAGAAGGCAACAAAAATTGTCCACCAGATCTCCCGAAATCAGCTAATGAAATTCTAGGGGGAAAACACCTCCAAAGCTCCAACAATCCCAAATTTGAATGAAATGGTAAAAATGACAGGTAAAACTACTTTTATGTTACTATTCATGTAATTCAAGTAAAATGTTAGTTTTTAGCTTGTTTTTCAACCATGTATTTGAATTTCTAATCAATTTGATGGAGTAATTGAACAGGTTGTACGACTGTCAAAAGAATATGGTGTTACTGGTAAATTCAGCATCTCTGACTGTTATCATGAGAAATGTCACGATAGGGTTCAAGCTCATTAAAAAAAAACCCACCACTGAGCATACTTTATAAAGATTCAAGCTCATTAAAAAATGAATCCAACCTTGGTAAATAACCTTTGTGATTGCATTCCTATCAAGTTTTTGATCCTTGGCTATGTTCTTACTGTCACCTCCACTCTTTTGGCTGACCATATGCCTCCACTTAATTGTTTACCCTTTTGAGGAACTGCTACGATGAGTGATTCTATTAGCCACTCTCGTTACCTTGCCATGTTTTAGAAGTTCCAAACTTATCTGGAACCAGCTGCTACCGAAAACATCACTCGTTCCTCAAAAACAAGTATCCTTTAAGCTCTTTTTAGACTCGTAGAATATGAAAAGATTGACGAGCTACTGGCCTTTCTAGCTCGTTAAAGTAAGGGGAAGTGCCATCCCTCCTCTACATTTTAATCTTTTAGACCTGAGGGATCATTCCACAAAAAGATCGAGCACTTTTCTTTTTTGGCTCGCTAAAGTGATCGTAAGGTCATCCCTTTGGTATTATTTTATACTTTTTTGAACTTAAGGGATTATGCCATGAAAAAGGACTACTGGAGTTTCCTTTTCGTCTCCTTTCAAACTCTCTTAACAAGAAAAGGACCGAGTTATCTTTTTCATTAAACTCATTAAAACAATAGCGACAAACTTGTCCATCTGGACAAGAGCGAGTTTCACTATCACTAGGCTCGCTAAAACATAGCGACCGGTTTGCCCAAACGGCAAATTATAGAACAAGCATATGTTATCCTCCTCAAGCTTAACAAAAATAAAGAGGTATTGGTCAGCAATGACAGGGGAAAAAGGGAAGAAAAATTGAAGAACTTCATTGGTAGCAGGCCGCTCTTGAACATGATACTTTCACTCCATTACCATGATTGAGTCAGGTTGGGTTATTCCATTCACTAGTCACATCACCATTGGTTCTCTGAACCATACATTTTTGGGGTTAACGCGACCAATCCATCTCAGTGTTGCTGATATGTTCAAGAAAAGTCATTCAGAGAATTCACCAACCCAGCTAACGCCTCATCCACTGGAATATCTTCACTCTCCATTTTTCATGACTGCCATTCCTCAACCTTGTATCATCAGATCATTTTCACCTCCAGAAAATCATATGCTTTGTTTCGTGTCATAGATGTAGGATTCATTAAGGCCCCCCTACGATAGGTCACTTCTTGTTGACATCAGCTCATTGTCCAAGAAGTTGACTTAGGAACAACCCTTTTAGTACTTTGAAGTTTGCATGTCTCAATGGAAAGTTTCTCACTTCCAGTGATAGGTTTACATAAATGTCCTTTGACCAAAAGATTTTGTGTGGTATTCAACATCAGATCCTATACTCACACCATGTGAATTGTACTATAGTACCTTGAGAGTCATTATCATTATCGATGATTGCTCTTGTGCCTGTTAGCAACTTACATCATTGGCTGGTAATCAGGCGATGTCTTTCTGTGTTTGACTTCAGGAAATATTTTGAAATGGATCGACTTGTACATCGAGTGAAGGTTGAATGAGTTTGAAGACCTTAACCTAGTTTCATCCATCTGAGCTACAATATATTCAGGAAAATAAAGACATCAAATGTACACCATAGCTACACAGATGATCATCCAAGCTAAGGGATGACGGCTCTAAAAGAATCATCAGTCTGCAACACAGACGGTTGTATATCCTATGTACATGAAAATGAATTCATAAAGTTGAGCATGGGAATGCCTGCCGTAGCTAGATCATGAAAATAATATGAAGATAATGTATTGTATTTTATAAAAGTCACCTTCCAGTTCGAAAAACCTTGGATCCTCATGATAAAACATTTCACCTGACATCAAAAGATTTATGACCTCATGCTTTAGGGGGCAACTGTTATAGACATATTTGGGCACTGCAAACCCAATCACATATGTTGATAAACCAAGGGCTCTTCAAATCCTAAAAGTTTTGTTTCACACCCTACAGGGTCATGGTCAATTGATTACATCATTTCCCAAAAGTTCCACCTGAAAAAACCACTCAGAACTGGCCAAAACTAGACCGACCTGACTTCTCCTTGGTCAAGGTACGATGGATCTCACCTGCCACACACGGGAGGTGTGATGCATACTGAAAAGGCCTTCTGTAGGGTGAAATGAACAAGAGTAGACAAATGGCAGAGACATTTTGCTATTTGGATGCCTAAGGAATCTTCTAGAAACTTCCCATATGACACTTGTATCTCAGAATTCACCTAGGGATGAGTAAGAGATCAATGAAATCTCTAAGTGGAACCAAGAACTATCAGTGAAATGAAACTAATCAAAAACCCAGAAGCTGACTCACCCCTCTAGAAATATCTATAAATAGATCCCTCATCTCAGAGATCCAGAGGCTATAATTTTGTAATTTGTAAGGAAATGTTGTTGGTTTCTCTTTGAGACATTTTATTGTTGGGTGATCTTACTTTTCATGAGGTGAAGACGACTTTCATGCTGGGAGGAAGATGTTGGATCAGACAGCTAGGTTGTAATCCTCTCTTCTACTTCTGCTATCAACAAAGTTATTTGAGTTTTCCTCCATATAATTGTGTACTTGAAAATCTTGTTATTTGTGGATGCAATTGTATGGTTTATGTACTTCTGATTCTGCATTGCTTATGGTATTATAGATATCTATGCTTTGATGGTGTGTTGTTCCTTTGCCTCTACAAATATTCTCTAAATCGGTACAAGTAGGAGAAGAGTAGCAAGCTCTATCAAGGGAAAGAGGAAACAAGCAAGGAGCCAAGCGGAAGATATAGGTTGGTGCTCTCTTCTTCTCTTTTATCTATCATACATAAAGGAAATCTTGAAGCACTTTGAATTATTTGTTTCTAAGATAGCTACTCATCTTAGTGGGACTAACAGATCAAAAAGACAATATTTTTCCCAAAAACAATACCACTCATGTTCGTTTTGTTTCTTTAGATTCCAATGAGCTTGGAGACAACCCTCCTATTCCATCAAGGCAGGAGGAAAAGTTTCCCATTATTGTAACTCAAGGGGTTAATTCTTCTGTTCTGATGATATCCCCTCCAAGTAGTCTGGTCACTTCCTTTGATTGGAATTGACTTGTAGGATGTTGTCTTCCTTCTTATGTTCCTTTCCATATCATAGTACATGTTTATAATATGAATGTATCTCACATTATATTAGATGAAGGTGCCTATGTGAGTATCCTTTCCTCCACTACTTGGCAAGTGCTCGGTTCGCTGCCACTTGTGCATATTACCCAGAATCTGTTGGCTTTTAACAGAGGAACGAATCAACCATTAGGGATCCTTCCTTAGTTGCCTATTACTTTGTGAGGAAGAATTGTTTATCTCAATGTGATGGTAATCCCATGCCCTTTAGATTACAATTTACTTCTTGGGTGTGACTATGTTTATGATATGGGAGCTATTGTTTCAACACTCTTTCGGCGATGTGTTTCCCCCATGTTGCACAAAAATTTTCACATTGACATTTTGCAATCTGTGTGAGTCTATCACGACTCATACTTTCCTCCTTTGCAAGTCTTAAACCTCAGTTCTTCATATCAAGCCTTGAAAATAAGAGAAAGTCCTTAAAAATCTCTAAAACTTTGGTTCCACACTTTCTCTTAGCGTTACCTATGGTCCCGCACCTAATGGTCATGTCTCCTGTGCACCTAACTGCTCTGTCTCTGTGTTATGGGTGCAGACCCTGGTAAAAGTTAAAAAGGCACAAGTACATTCTTAAAAACTCACTTTCAGTCATTTATGGAAGCTCCTAGAGGGAATCTTGAGGTGGCAAGTTCGCTGCTTAAAGGCTCATGCATCCCATACCTTAAGGAGCTAACCCCTTGATGTGACGAGCTTATCCCTTTGAAGGAGGACTCTATCCCTTCATAGGTGGACCTGTAACCTCCTTCCTTTGCACTGGTTAGTCAGAAGGTTAAAAGTTGACTATTTTTTAGGTGAAATGTTGCTGGAACTTAGTCTTCCTAATTGAGATTTTGAGACGAGAGATTACAAACCTTTTTTATCTCATTTGGAAGAGAGTGAGGCTTGTCAAAGTAGAGGAGATTCCTATTTGGACCCTGGGAAGAGCTTTTCCAGCATCAAGGCACCAAAGGTTGTAAAGTTATTGTATTCCAAAGTTAATACAATCAAGTTTATTTTTCTCAATAAGCTGTGTTTTATGGTTTATTTTATGGACTCCTTGATCGCCATGATGAACAGGATTTATTATATTAGCTATGTAGGTGTTATTTGATGTGTGCGTGTTTGTGATTGCAGGTTCTCTAAAGGAAACTCTTTCAGACGGTTGAAGCATGGCTGCCACAAACTAGCGTTGGACTTAAGGTAGGGTCTAAACACCTCTTTAGTTTTTATTAATGAATTGCAATACGTTTATAGAAAGGTATATTTGCTTGTCCTACTTGCTAGATATCTGTTGATACTAGGGAGATCAACCTTGTCTGCAAGATTGATTTATCTGGCCAACAAATTGGCGATTCTGCTGGGGAACTAAATTTGTTTTTCTTATTTTCCTTTTTCTTTGACTTGAGAAACTTGTTCTTGTTTATGGTTTTTGCTTGATGTGTGTGGGAATGGGTGGTTTTTAGGATATGGACTGTTTTTTGTTTTTTAGAAATTTTCAAGAGGACAACACATTTTGTTTACAATATAGTGCAGACATCTCCGCACTATTCCTTTAGTGCACAAAGTGGTACCGCATCTGTTTATACTGGAAGCCTATGGACCTTGTCGAAATTTTTGAAAACCATAAAATGTTTTCGTTTAGTTAAGTTTAGGTTTTATTTATGATTTTTAGGCTCTACCCAGATTTGCATGTGTCCTGTCAAAAGTCTCTTGTGAGTAAGTTCCATTGGTGTTTTTGTTTTAGATGATTTTCTAGAAGTTTTGCATGCCCAGATTGGTTTTCACTCGGTCTCTGTAGTTACTCAAAGATTAGAAGGCTAAGAAAAATTAGATCACCCTGGTGTCTTTTTGTCTTCTTGATGAGTCTGGCTGTATTGTGAAATATACCCTTGGTGAAAAATAGATTTCGTTTCTCTTTGCAAATCATTGAACGAACTTGGTCATAAGCTGTGAATATCATTTTTATAAAAGAAAACATAACTGGGTGTTTTTTGATTGATTTGTTATTCTGAATGAATTAATCCTTAGTTTACTGAACAACTAAGTAAA
Source organism: Pinus taeda (assembly GCA_000404065.3). Taxonomy (NCBI): domain Eukaryota; kingdom Viridiplantae; phylum Streptophyta; class Pinopsida; order Pinales; family Pinaceae; genus Pinus; species Pinus taeda. The sequence goes on along the minus strand of APFE030266821.1, from coordinate 142,883 downwards.
ACGTCCTCAAAAAGATTTGAAGATTTTATTTCTATTAGGTTTTTAGAAGTTTTAGATCTCAAGATTAGTTTTTCATAGTTTTGAGTGTTTTCTAGAAATCATAGAATCTCTTTTGGAAGAATTGTTTTATGTAGTTTTGAGTGTTGAAAAAGAAAAATGATTTTTTGTGAACATAATTAGTAGTCTCGTTTTGAGTTTATTGAAGAAGAAAAAATGGATTTTCTTTTCATTTACATGTTGAAGGAAAGATTTGTTTTTCAAAGAATTGCATTCTCAACTCTTTCTTTTAGCTAGAAATTCATTGAAGGAAAAACGAATTGTTTATCATTTTAGGTGAATTTTTAGTGTTTTTGGAGTCGAGTCTTCACACCATCAAAGTTTCATCTCCATACCTATTGACTTAAGAAGCAATCCATAAAAATAACGCTTAATTAAAATTGATCTAGCAATCTTTTTATTTGTAGGGCTCTTATCACCAATATAGCTTAGGCTAGTATCTTGGAGTAGGGAGTAATTAACTCTCCAAGATAGTTAAAATGAACAAGTAGCTATATATTGCGGTAGGAAATAAATCCAATTGTAATTGATATAATCTGGGAAGCTCTTCTTAAAGGAGTCAGTCACGAGATCATGTTCGAACCTTTGAGACAATCAAGTCTGTCTCATTGGGAAAGATAGCATATTTGCACGTATTAAAAATGGTAAACCTTGGATTAACCATTGTCGAGGAGCTTGGGGTCACTTGTTGGTAAAACTGAGATTGATCATGTCGAGGAGCCTTCAAGGGGATTGAGATTTGCTATTATGCCCTTGTGCATAGATCGGATCGTAGACTGTTCCCCCAATTGTATTTGTTACTGTTGGTAACCTTAGTGACCATAACCTTAAGATTCTTTCCTAAGGTGATGGTGAAGGATGGGTCTCACTATACCTAGAGTAGACATCGACTAGACTAACTTGGAACCTTTGGGGGTTCTCTTCACTCAAGACGGTTTTCTGAAGAAACGTGTGCCAGTCTGTTTCATTAAGCAGGTTGTCGGGGTAACTGTTCCAACCGCCATTTCTGTATTGAATTCTGCGACATTGGATTTCATCACCAACTAGTGTTTTTGGTACGGAAAGTTACTGTTTGTGTGTGGTTTGAACTCTAAGATTTTTTAGGCATGTGATCCAATTGTTTGGTTCTTTAGAGACATTAGGTGGTTTTATTAAGATTTTCTTTGTTTGTGTGTGAAGTAATTAAATATTTAATCATGGCTAAATTACTGAGACAATCCCGTAGACTTCGGGGGAAACCTCCCGAGTACACACCATGTCAGCTTGAAGGTCTATGAGCTCTTGTATCACCTAGTGATAGTAGAGTTGGGTCACCAGAAGCTAGAGAGTCATCTTTAATTATTCATCCTGATTATAAAGTTCAAGCAATAGAGTATATTTCTGAACCAATTTCATTTTCCGAAGTTACTGGTAGTATTTCTCCTACTAGTGAATTAATTGAGGAACCTAAAATTTTTGAGCCTTAAACCGAACCTGCTGCTACACCATCTTCAGGATTTTCTTCTCCAACTTCTAGTGGTCCTGGTTCACCCAGGGTAGGAAGTATCATTACCCAAAATCTCCCTTCTGGGCTCATTTCCATTGAAGAACTTGTTAGTCCGGATGAGGATACAACTCTCCCTGAAAATCAACCAACTTTAGAACTTAGGGAGCGTGAATCAATCTTCTACAGTCCTTTTAGAAGCGATGCTTGGTACGTATCAATGAAAAAAAATTTAGAAAGACCGGGTCTTATTTTTTCACCACCTCGAATTCCTTTTCGTCCTACACCTAGAGGTTATTATCCTCCTTTGAATATGTCAAAATGGTCATGCATGTTTTCCCAAACACCAGAAACATTTTTATATGGCGGTCCTTCTATTCCTTCTGGGTATCAGTCACTCACTGGTACTTTTTCAGGAGCATCTCCTCAACCAATTGAACATGAGATATCAACTGGTAATAATGGAACTCCATCGTTGAGCATAGAAGAAATTCTTATGATGTCTAGTACTATTCCAAATCCGCAACCTCAAGGTAGTCAGTTACCGCCTAGAGGGAAACCTCATGGTAGTGAATTACTACCTGGAGAGCAACCTCAAGGTAGTCAGTTATCGCCTGGGGGGAAACCTCAAGGTACTCAATTACTGCCTGGGGGACAACCTCAAGGTAGTCAGATGCTGCCTGAGGGGCAACCCCAAGGACAGCACATACCTCAGGGACATTACATACCTCAAGGTCAACCCCAGACTCAGTATATACCTCAAGGTCCACCCCAGTATCAATATATACCTCAAGGTCAACCCTAGTTTTAGTACGTGCCTCAAAGTTATCAACCTCAAGTTCAGTACCCAACTCAAGGTTTCCAACCACCTTCTGGTCAACCATTTGTACAAGGAGCTGGAAATGTACCTCTCGATTATCAACCCTACTCTCAACCTGGTTATGGTCCTCAATATGCTCAACCTTTTATGAGTCGATACCCTGGAATGAACATGCTGTGGGATCCATCTCAAACTTAATAGATTTTTCAACCTAATATGCAGTTATCAAGTCAACCTGGAAAAAATTTGGTTTCTGGTCCAACCCAGCAACCTGTCCAACCTACTTTCCAAACTTCTGCACCTGGTGTAGTTCATCAACCTGGGCCTAGTTCACCTCGAACTCCACCTCAAACTGTTGTTGTAACTACTACAGCTTCTGTTCAATCTACCCCACCTACTTTTGGAGTATCAGCAGCTATGGTTTCTATTGTTCCTACATGAACTCCTCAAACATTTTTACCACACTCAAGACCTACATTTCAGACTTTGGTTCAGATGCCTATATGACAACCTGGGCCAAGTACGGTTTTCACAAGTCAACCACAATTTACTTATCAACCGTACTAGGGACAATACCAATTCAGTCTTACTATGCAAAACCTAGTTTATCAGTATCAACCGTACCCTGGATATACTTATTAGCAACCGCCACAACCCTAGTTTGGTCCGATTAATCCTAGTTTTCCGGGAGGATATAATATTCCAAATGCAAATCCAATTCCAACTTATCTTAGATATCCTCCTCCTGGGGCTAGTCTTGTGACCCAAGGTTTTCACGACCCTAACCATCAGTTACCATTTATAACAATTCTGGATTTACCTGATTTGTTGCGTCTTACGAATGATCCAATTAATTATCTTTCGTATTGGCCTCGAATGCCGAATAAGTTGCCCAGTGATATCCCAAAGTTTGAGGGTAAGTCAGGAGAGGATCCGTCAAACCATGTGATGACTCATCACCTCTGGTGTGCATCTAATTTCATTATCGATGATTCAATTCACTTACATCTTTTTTAACGCACTTCGATTGGTCTTGCTGCCAAGTCATACATTGAGTTACCATGAGGCTTTTTTTATAATTTTAGTTAGTTAGCCACTTCTTGCTTAACTCATTTTCAGTTTCCTGATAGATACAATAATGGCATGGAATTATTAACTTCATTAAAATAGTCGACGTCCACATATATTTCAGATCATATTCATGAATGGTGACGTCGACGACGTTTAGTGAAAGTTTTTATTCCGGATCAAATTTTAGCAAAATGGTTGGTTAAATCATTATTACCTACAATCACTGAGGATGTAGCTAAGGCAGGAGCTGGTACTCAAGAGCAAGTAATTTCTCAAGCTCAGTACCTTGACTGTGTTTATATGTAGTCGAGTACTTTACATGAAAAAATCCCCGACCTTCCGAAACACAATCAAATAACTGTAGCTCCTTCAGGGTCTCATGTCGCTGATGATATGATTGGTTCAGTTAGTACCAAAAGCAAGAAGAAATTTTCAAATAATTATTTTCCTATTATAACCTTACCAGATTCCCCGATAAGAGAATCTTCTCCTGAAATTCCTGCCGATATCCATGTCGTATAATCATCTATAGCCAAATCAAAATCCGGCGGTAAAAAGAAGGGGAAGAAGAAAAATAAACAAAACTAAAAGGAGAAACTAGATGAAAATGAATCTACTGACGAGAAACATAAACCTCGCTATCCTTGTCTCATTTGTGACAATGAGCATTTTACAAGAGACTACCCACATCGAGTTGAGGTTGCAAAAATCATCAAAGGTTCTCAAACGCCTGTTGTCTTAAAGGATCCTTTTCCTAGCCAAGATAGTAAGATGATCGGTTCTTCCTAAAATGCCTCAAAAGAACCCATTATGATGATGTCCCATGTCAGGATTACGACGTGATCACAAGATTATGGTAGTAAAAATCCTGTTGGTGGTAAGGAAGCAGAATCTTCTAATTCAAACCCATCAACTTCAACTCCTTCTGGTTCTGATCCGCTACAGATCGAGAAACTTAATCCAGACTTAGTAATAAAACCGCCTCCTAGAGGTATACTACGAAAGTCAGCTTTCAATCCACATGCGAGAGCTGCTCAGAACTATAACATTGCTGAAGATTTAGTTATTCCCCTTCAGCAATGTCGACTTTGGAGGTGCTGCAATCATGCCGAGCACAACGTAAATTGCTATTATCTACTATAGGAGCTGTTGGTATTTAGGATTCAAACCTTATAATCTTCAATTTAGAGAATATTACGCCTTGCCTACCTCATCAAATGGATTTCCAGATTCCAGTGTTAGTCAAAAACAAACCTTTCTTTCAAACTGTGATTAATGAGGGAGCTTCTACGTGTATTATGTTCATTCAGTGTTGGAGATCACTTGGCTCTCCTACACTCAATCAATCCCAGACAATTCTAAAGGATTTTGATGGCACAGGGTTTCATATTTTTGGCATTTTGTAGGATTTACCTATAGGGGTTGAAGGAAAAACTGTAAATCTAGATGTGGAAGAGGTTGATGCCTCTCTAGATGACAACCTTCTTTTGGGTCGCAGTTGGTCTTACGCTATGACTGCTATTCTTTCATCGATATTTTGGCTTATCAAGTTTCCTCATAATGGAAATATCATTACAATAGACCAGTTGACTTATTTTTCGTCCAACCCAGCCTCTTCTGATAGTATTCAACATGTCAGTAAAATAGTTATCCCTTACAAGGATGTTGGGGTAGGTTTGATTAAAGATTCTGGTTTACTAGGAACTTTTTTATTTCCTCTTCCTAACGTATCTCCTTCTTTAGCAACTATTCATATGCTTTCATCGAACACTATTGCTTTTGATGAACCTTGGATTGTACCTTCTGATTCTGAGGTGGACTCATTTGGTGACATGATGCCTTTGAGTCCCTTTGAAGTTGCATATTAGGTTGTACAGTCATTTTCCAACTCTTGTTCAACGAAATCTGATCCAATGAATGTGGTCCATGGGGAATCACTTTCGATATCAACCTTAGCTTCAACAACATTTTCTGATCCTATTCATACTAATGAGAAAATTTGTGAACTTTTATCTATTTATGATTTACCATGGGAAGATCTTCATCATTTTGAAAATGACTTCTCATCTATTTTTACAGCTGACTATGTCAAAGAACCACAGAAGCCATTGCAACATCCTGATTCTAAGTTGAATTTGGGAAATATCTCTCGAACGGTTCCTATTGAAATTTCAGTTAAACCTGGAATTATTGAAAACATTCATATATGTGCTTCCTGGGATGATGAAATCCAAACTTATAAAGCCCTATTTCAAGAATTTCGCGATGTGTTTGCCTGTTCATATGAAGAAATGCCAAGAATCGAGCCATCAGTTATTGTCCATGAAATTAAAACTTACCCGGATGCTAAACTTGTCTGGCAACGTTTCTGTTAGATACATCCAAGAAAAGTTGCTGCTATTAAAGCTGAAGTTGAGAAATTACTTCGAGCAGGTTTCATTTATCGAATTCCCTTAATGGATCGGGTATCGAATATTGTTCTTGTTAACAAAAAGCAAGGAACAATATGAATATGTATCGATTATAGGGATATTAATTGAGCTTTTTCTAAAGACAATTATTCAACCCCGTATATTGATCAAATCATTGATGATTGTGCCAGTAGTGAAATTTTCTCCTTTATCGATGGTTTTTCCGATTACAATGAAATCAACATACTCCCTGCTGATCAACCTAAAACGACTTTCATTTGTCCATGGGGACATTTTCTTATTGCAAATTACCTTTTGGATTGAAGAACGCTGGAGCAACTTTTCAAAGGGCTATGTCTTACGTATTTCATGACATCAAGCACATTGTGTAGCCTTATCTTGATTATTTGCCTACTCATTCATTACGTAGAGCCGATCATCTCACTCATTTATGAGCAATATTTATGAGATGTAGGAATTATCGAATTAGGCTGAATCCACACAAATATGTTTTCTATATATAAATGGGTCATTTATTTGGATTTGTCGTTTCGAAATCCGACATTCGTGTCGATCCCTCGAAGGTTGAAGCTATTGTCAAATTACCTCCTCCTTCGACTCTTCGCCAACTCCAAAGTTTGCAAGGGAAAGCAAACTTTTTACATCGTTTCATTCCTAACTACGTCGAGATAACAAAATATTTTACCAGGTTGTTGAAATAGAATACTCCATTATTTTGGGATGAGATAGCTGACAAATCTTTTGATGCACTTAAACACGCATTGACCCATGCACTGTTATTGCATCTTCTCAAGTACAACTAGAATTACTTTTTGTACCTCGCCGCTTCTCATTTCACCATTGGGATGGTTTTAGTTCAGGAAGATGAACTCAACAATGAACATGTGATTTACTATCTTAGTCTAACTTTGAATCCAACTGAGCTTAGATATTCACATGTGGCGAAATTGGCCTTGGCAGCTGTTCAAGCTATCCAACGATTTCGTAACTACATCTTATTACGCAAAACCACCGTAATTTCTGACTATAACCCTATGATGTATATTTGACCAAACAATTGCTAGGGGGCAAGTATTCCAAATGGATAGTTATCCTGCAAGAATTTGACTTGGAATTTGAAAATTCCAAGGGAAAGAAATCTTTGGTTTTTGCAGAATTGATGTGTGATTTCCCGCGCACTGATACTGAAACTGTGGTGGAAGAACCCATTGTTGATGAATCCTTGTTTCTTATCAGTACTCTTGATCCATGGTATGGAGATATAATTGTTTACCTTCAAACCCAATCTTTTCGGCCTGAAACCTCACGATCTCAACGAAGGAAAATACGTTTCCAATCCCAACAATACAATATTATTGGAGATACACTCTATCGTCGTAGGGTAGATTCTATTTTTTGACATTGTCTAACTCATGAAGAAGCTGAAAAGGTTCTTAATGGCTATCACTCTAGAGCATGTGGCGGTCATATGTCTAGGTATACCATGGCCCAAAAGATATTGTGCGCTAGTTATTTCTGGCCATCCTTATTTAAAGATTGTATCTATGCAATCCAGAAATGCCACAATTGTCAATTTTTTTATCGTAAGATGCGTGCTCCACCTCCTCCTCTCCACGGTATAATTTCCATCAGTCCTTTCGCAAAGTGGGGTATTGACTTTATTACATGTAACCCTCACTCGGCCAAGGGACATGCGTATATCATCCTTGCGGTAGATTATTTTACTAAGTGGGTCGAGGCGATGCCCACATTTTTGGCAGATGGCAAAACTGCTGCAATTTTCATTTTCAATCATATGTTTGCTAGATTCAATGTTGCTCAAGTGATTATCACTGATCATGGAAGTCATTTTCAAAACATCATGTTGACTGAATTGACAGATCAACTTGGTCTGCATCACAATAGTTCTACTCCACATTACCCACAGGCTAATGGTCTAGTTGAAGCAATCAATAAAGTTCTAGTCACTATGATCCAACAAATCATCGGTATTCATCAATCGAATTGGCATAACATGTTATTTTCATCACTTTGGGCATATCAAACCTCAGTAAAAACATCAACTGGTTTCACTCCTTTTCAACTGGTTTACGGGTTGGAAGTAGTGTTACCCATTGAATGAGAAATTCCATCATTGCAAATAGCCATAGAATTACTCTATCCACTTCTGAAGAGGAGAAACGTTTGTTGTACTTAGCTCAACTAGATGAGAATCAACGTGATGCTGCATTAGCAATCGAGACTCATGCAAAATGAATAAAAGCTCAGTACGATCGAAATGTTACACGTAATTTTTTGGAAGGAGACCTATTTTTACTATAGGATCAAGCAAATGATAAGCTAGGGGCTAGAAAATTTGTACCTATGTGGCATGCTCCTTATGTTGTTAAGAAAAAGTTGGCAAAAGGGGCCTATGAATTGGTATATTTTGATGGTGTCTCTTTGGGTAAACCCAGAAATGGGCTTTATCTAAAAAAATATTATGTTTAAATTTTGGTGTGGGGATTTTTGTTAGATTAGTTTCTTTATAGTTGGTGTGTTTTAGATTAGAAGGTGTGCCTAGTTTGGAGAAGTGTTTTTATCATTATTCCTGCTGATCTTGATTTTACTCTTGATATTGCAGATGTCGACATCTCTTCAAACATACATTGGTTCTACTGATGGTGCTTGTCGTAGTACACAAAATATTTCTTCTGCAGCTTGGGTTATCTATTCACCCTCTGACGAGTTAGTATCTATGCATAGGGTAAACCTCGGTCAAACAATGAATAACATTGTAGAGTATAGTGCAGTGATTAAGTTATTATCCGAATCCATCTCATTTGGGATTCGGAGTTTGATTGTTAGGTTAGATTCTTAGCTCGTTGTATTACAGCTTAACAGGGTTTATGCCATTAGAAATCTAGTGTTATTAAGATTATTTTTGAGAGTTCATCTCTTGGAACGTGAATTTGACTACATTGAATATCAACATATCCCAAGATATTTAAATACATTAGCAGATGTAGTTGCTTCTTAAATGTTAAATAGACATTTATAATAATCAAGACAGTAAATTTAAAAACATTCCATAAAATTTTATACAACCAGTAATAGTGATATATCATAGCATAAAAGTGTGCCAAATATACATCCTCTTTGATCATAGGTTGAAAAACACCTTATGATTGGAAAAAATGATAGTACAAAAAGACATAAAATGTCGTATGAGTCTACAAAGGTGATCATCCTATCCCTGATGTTGATCATGATAAGAAACCATTGCTCAGGCCACCCTACAAAGGAACCTCCTAAAAGGTCCTGGGACCCCAATCACATAGCGTTGTAACCTAAGTGGAATATCATCTATGCTAGTCTTTGGAACATCTGCTGTCAAACGCTCTAGATGATTCTCCAATTCCGCCAAGGTCTCTATAGATTGATCCTGTGGAGCCAGTACTACTGCAGCTACATGTATTCTCTTATAGGTCTGGAGAGTGGTTGCTCGTCATGGATCCACATCTGCATTTAAAACTTTTTACCGTCGGTTTTGGCCGATTTAAAAAACAAACAAAAAAAATAAAAAATTTAGGAAGTGTTGAAAATTATTTTTACCTGAATCATCCCATTGCTCTCTTGGTGGAAGAGCCATGTCTGGGTCACCACGATAATCCATCCTAGCATATGGAAAATCTTGAATAACGAAAAGTTGGTTCCTCAACCAACGAAAATACTCAGGTGGAAATCAGACAACCTCTGAACCCTCCTCAAGATGACGATCCATCACTACAACCTAGCACATAGTCCTAGACTCTTGGGGAAGTCAATCCTCAATGAAAAGCAGCTGTGGGACCAACATAGGTGCCCTCTCTAGGCCAAATATCACAACCAAGAAATCATATCCAAATTTTTTTAGTTGTCCTTTCTTTGCTCTAGTCAGTTGCCTTTTACATTCGCCAACACTGCCTCGCACCAGTTGAAGATGGTGCCCCAGTAACAGTCTATTCCCATTCACATTTGGGATCTGGTAGCTACATGGAATGTTGTGCTCCCGCATTGTCTGGTGACAGTAAATGCAATCAATTTAAGTTTAGGGAAAGAGATAGTTTTAATACCTATCTGTTTGTCCTTTGTTTGGTCATTGCAAAACTCTAGTCGAAGGCTAGTGATAGACTTGCCACCTGACCTAGTCCTCAATAGAGATAATTGTTCACCTCTCTTGGGAGAACTAGTCAAGAAATAAATTTCCTTTAGCTCAATTTTGAGCCAATTGCCACCAATCATGAAACACTGTTCCTAGGTGCTCCACCTGTCTACCAGCCATTGCAGGAAGTCTAGATGAGCCCTCATGCCGGGTATGGCCAAGAATTTAAATAGTCCACATGATTTTAATGCTCGTATTGTAGGTGGATGAATTCATGGGGAAAGATCCACATCTTCGTGCTCGTGTTCCCACCAAATGAGCCTTTTGTATATCCTACATTGCAAAAAGGTGGATTAGAACAATTTAGTTCAAAAATTTTAGGCAGAAATCGAAAAAATTGAAAATTTTAAACTTATTTCGTGGGATGCACACCTACTAGTTCGGGACAGTGCATAGATCCGCACTCATCATCAAGAACAGGTGCGGGAACCCGAATTTCTCCTTTGTAAAAAACATTTGAGGTCTGCAAGGGCTGCATGTTACACCTGCGGACCACCGCGAGCGGATTTTTTAACAAAATTTTCCTTAAAAAATCAATTTTAAAGCCCTAAAATGAAAAATTAAATGGTTGAAATGCAAGATATGGATGATATGGATTACCTAAAGCTAACGGTTTTCGATTCCAACATTTGGATTTTCCGAAATATTCATGGGAAGTTTCTTACCCAAAAGTTCTTACTACTCACTCTGAAGTAAAACGGTAAAAATGAATTTACAAAAGCCCATTTTATAAGCTTTTTTGAATAAATGAATTTTAGTTTGTTTATTTTTCACTTTAAAAAGGTAAATTTTTGATGCATTTTACTTATTTTAAACAAGTATGAGTAATGTTTTGAGTTTTTGTGCAGAATATTGGATTTTCAGGGAGAATTGATCATTTTCAATAAAAAACATTTGAGTCCTCTCTAAAGCTCTTTTCTGTCTCGTAAAGTATGAAAAGTTTGTTGAGTTTTTCCCTTTTAAACTCATTAAAATGGCATTAAAAAGACAGTCCACTTGCAACTCTTTTTTGATCGTATAAACATGAAAATATCCTCGGACTTTTGTCATTTCAAGTTTCATATTGGTTGTAAAACGATGTGTCTTTGATCACTTTTTTACTTTTTCAAATCAGGACCACTAATTATGAAAGGTAATCCTCGATCTTAATGGTCAAGCGGTTCTCTCAAGTATTATTTTATACCTTTTCGGGCTTGGGGGACAGAAATTTACGAAAAAGGACAACCATGGAGTTTTCTTAAGTTTTTCTTCTAGCTCCCTAAAATTGAAAAACACCAAGTTTTTCCTATACTAGACTCGTTAAAATTCAACAGTAAAGGACATGTTCAAATTTAAACAGGAACGAACCACTCCTTCTTAGAGGTTGAATTTTAAACTAAGTTGGACTCATCTGAAGGATGAGCTTATAATCAAGCAAATGTTATCCTCCTTAGGCTTGTCAAAAATAAAGAGGTACTTGCCAGAAATGGTGGGATAAAGAGAGAAAAATGAACCTGTTTGTTATACTTTGTGTTTTAGAAAAGCAGTTAACCACTCCTGAACACGACACTTTTTGTTCACCTGGGTTGGGAAATCCTTTGCCTAAGAGTTAATCAAACCATATTGAGAGTCTTCAGCTAGTTTCTGGGTATTAGCTTTGCGTCAATTGTCACCAAACCATCTATAGTGTTGTTATGTGTTCAAAAGGTCAGATAAACCATTCATTTGCAAAATATTTGTCATCCATATTGACCATCCCTAAGTTAGTCGTTGCCAAATATATTTCTTCAAAACTTGATCTATGATTTCATGTTGTCAGATTGCCTATGACAGATCGCTTTCTATCGGCTCCAACTCATTATCTAGAAAGATGATTTAGAAATCACCAGTACCTAGGAATCTACATGCCCTAATGGCAGGTTTATCACTTTCGACGACAGGTTGCATCATTGACCTCCGACCAAAGGATTCTATGACGTGTTCAACATCAACTCATTTATTCACATTTCATGGATTGTACTGAGTACTTTGAGAGCCATTGACATTACTGGTGGTTTCTCTCACACTTTTTAACAGTTCACATCCTTGACTGGTAAGCAAGTGGTTTCTACCATGTTCGACTTTGACACATTCATTCACATGGATAGAATCGTACTAGTTCGGGAAGTAGAAATCGAGACCTTGGATCTAGTTTCTACCATCCAGGCTGCGAGGAATTTTGTTATTCATTATACAGTGGACTATTCATAAACAGATGGCTGCACCCATACTATGTCCATACTCATGATGTATTACAAAATCATTCCTGTATCAGAGAAGTTTAGATAGTTTTCTAGTCAGTTTTGATCTGAGTATGGGAATGCCTACCTCAACGATGATATGTTCACATATATATATTTTGCATTGAATTTTTTTACAGGTTCCAACCGGGGTGTCCATAGGATGATACTTGAAATGATAAAGTACTTCACTCTTCTTAGATGAAAAATGCTATCCTCATCTATTATAGACTTCGCACTTTAGGGGGCAATCTGTTGCACAAAAATTCACCTTGACATTCTGCAATCTGTGTGAGTCTATCACCACTCATAGATTCCTCCCTTACAGTTATTAAACCTCAGTTCTTCACATCAAGCCTTGAAAATAAGATAAAGTCCTTAAAAATCTCAAAAACTCTAGCTCCGCACTTTCTCTTAGCATTACCTGTGGTCTCGCACCTAATGGTCATGTCCCCTCCGCACCTGACCGCTCTGTCTTTGTGTTATGGGTGCGGACCCTGTAAAAGTTAAAAATATGCAAGTACATTCTTAAAAACTCACTTTGAGTCATTTTTTGAAGCTTCTAGAGGGAATCTTGAGGTGGCAAGTTCGCTCCTTAAAGGTTCATGCATCCCATACCTTAAGGAGCTAACCCCTTGATGTGAGGAGCCTATCCCTTTGAAGGAGGACTCTATCCCTTCATAGGTGGACCTGTCACCTCCTTCCTTTGCACTATAAAATGAAGCATTGGATTGGTTACTGAGGATGTTAAAAGCTGAATATTTTTGAGGTGAAATGCTGTTGGAACTTAGTCTTCCTAATTAAGCTTTTGAGAGGAGAGATTACATAACTTTTTGATCTCATTTGGAAGAGAGTGAGGCTTGTCAAAGTAGAGGAGATTCCTGTTTGGACCCTGGGAAGAGCTTGTACAGCATCAAGGCACCAAAGGTTGTAAAGTTCTTCTATTTCAAACTTAATACAATAAAGATTATTTTTCTCAATAAGATGTGTTTTATGGTTTATTTTTTGGATTCCTTGATCACCATGATGAACATGATTTATTATATTAGCTATGCAGGTGTTATTTGATGTGTGCTTGTTTGTAATTTCGGGTTCTCTAAAGGAAATTCTTTTGGACGGTTGAAGCATGGCTACCACAAAATAGAATTGGACTTAAGGTAGGGTCTAAACACCTCTTTAGTTTTTATTAATGAATCGCAATATGTTTAGAGAAAGGTAGATTTGCTTGTCCTGCTTGTTGCTAGATATCTGTTGATACTAGGGAGATCAGCCTTGTTCGCAAGATCGATTTATCCGACCAACACCCCATAAAGGAAAATTGTTAGAATTCATGAACTTTCAACTCCCAGTCCAAATATGGCTATGATTCAATCATATTCCCTAAATGGTCCTTTTTTCCAAATGGTATCTTCCCCGCCACAAGTCAATTATGCAGCAACCTATTCCATGGCTACATCAGCTGATGATCAACTCTGTCATGTTGTGCATTATGTACTGGGGCATTGGAACCAAATCTCTCTAATGATATCCTTGCTGTGTATCTCTTCTAGAGTATTTTTCTCCCATCTGATGAGAACCTCTTGGAAATAATGACATCTTCTGGTTCGTGATCAATGAATATGAGCATAGTTCTTTGTCTTCTGTCAAGCTTGTTATAAATGAAAAAAGGAATATGAGGGTAGTTATTTTACTATTTCAACCTCATTAGAAAAAATGAAATAGGTCCCAGAGAATAGTTCATTGGCTTATGTCAAGCTCGTTAAAAAATGAAACAAGGAATCTAAGCAAAGTTCCTTGTCTTGTGTCAAGCTCATTAAAAAAATTAAACAAGGTCCCCTAGAGAAAAGATCCAATTCGAGTATTTGATTAGATCTCATAAAACCCCAATCAAGTATTTCACTTGATCTCATAAATTAACCTTCATTCCATCCACCTGATAGCCAAGATAAATGAACTCTACTTAGGTGAATGTAATGTAGGTTGGGGGGCATGCACCTACGATAGAGTCATCATGTTGGGGGCATGTAAAATGACTCCAAGCATAATTTTTCATTTAAAGCTTGTGTAAACATGAAACATAATCCAAGCAAATTTCTCCATGTTTCAAGCTTGTGTAAAAATGAACCAATCTCCATCTTAACCCTCGTGATTGGCATTCTATCAACCTCTTCCATCACACGAGCCTTGTTTTTTCTCCTTCGATCGTCACTATCTACTTGGCTGATCATATGCTTTCACTTGGTTGTTTCACCCTTTTTGAGGACCAGTTGGGATGAGTGGTCTTATTAGCCAGCCTCTTGACCATTGCATATTTTGAGAAGTTCCAACATCACCGGAGCCAGCTTCTATCTTGGACACCACTCGTTCCTCTAAGTAGCGTCATCTTTAAGCTCCTTTCAGACTCTTGAAATATGCAAATATTTTCGATCACTTGCCTTTTTCAGCTCATAAACAGATTGGAAATGGCATCTACTTAGTATAATTTTAACCCTTTTACGGACTGAGATAGATTATTTACGAAAAAGGAATACATTGATCGAACATGGTCGATAGGTTCTCTCCTGTATTATTTTACTCTTTTTTGAACACGAGAGCCAAATTTAGGAAAAATAGCTTGTGGAGTTTTCTTTTTGTCCCTTGCCAAACTCTCTAAACATGGAAAGGACTGAGTTTTCATTATCGTTAAACTTGTTAAAACATCAAATAGTGAGAAACTTGTCCATCATGACAAGACTGAGTTTCACCTTTGCTAGGCTCGCTAAAACATCACATCGAAATGGATTCACCCGAAGGGTGGAATTATACTACAAGCATATGTTATCCTCCTCAAGCTTATTAGAAAATAGAGAGGTACTGGTTAGTAATGACTGGAGAATTATGGGAAAAGGGATAAATCACTTTATGGTAGCAAGTCACTCATGAACATGAAACTTTCGCTTCATCTTTGTGACTATTTGGGTTGGGTATATTCTTGATGGTTATCATACCTATGGTCTATCACACCATCCATCACTTCGGTTTTGGGTCAATGTTGCCAATTCATTCAGTATCATCGACATGTTCAAGATAAGTCACTCTATAAAACTCATCCTTTGCAATACTCATAAACCTTCATTTTCATGACCGCCATTATAGAATCTTGTGGCGTCAGCCACATTGTGTCTGCAAAATCATTATAGTCGTTTCATTTCGTTGATGTGGGATACATCAATGCCCTCCTACGATGAGTCGCTTCTTATCGAAATCAACACATTATACAATAAGTTTACCTAGAAAACCCTTCCAGTACCTTGGGGATTACATGCATCAATGGTAAGTTTCTCGCTTTCGACAATAGGTTGACATCCCTGGCCTTCGAACGAAAGACTTTTTATGGTGTTTGACATCAAAATATCTATTCACAGCATGTAGAATGTATTATAGTACCTTGAGAATCATTATCATTATAGGTGATATCTCTCGCATCCGTTAATGACTTACATCATTGGCTGGTAATCAGACAGTGTCTTCCCATGTTCGACTTCAGATCACATTTTCACATGGTTAGACTCGTACTTGAGCGAATGATTGGACGAGATAGAAGACCTCAAATCTACTTTCATCCATCTGGGCTACGATTTAAGGAGAGTACTAAATCATTTGTATAATGGCTTTACACGAATGGTTAACCGATCATGGGTCTATATGTGTAGACAACTATCTATGTACATGTAATGAAATTTTTTTATGTTGAGTATTGGTATGCCTTTCCTTAGCAATTCATGAAAAAATTCAAATATCGTGATGTTATGTACTGTAATCGATGCAGGTCACCATCCAATTTAGTTCTTCTTTGTCACATCGTAAAGCATATCACTCGACATTATCACTTTCGACTTGATGCTTTAGGTGGCAACTGTTAGAGGTTTATTGGGGCCCATAACTCTCGACATTCAGATCAGTACTTTTAGGGCTCATCAAACTCTAATTCAGTTCTTACGTGCCATAAACAAGTCAACTCATTGAATGTTTCCTTCTATGAAAGTTTCGTGGCCTAAATCCTTCCTAAAATTCCTCCTTCGGACACCAACGTAGCCCAAGCCTTGAGTCATTGCGATGCAGAGCAGGCAAGCCCATTGGGGCCTACACTGTAGTGCACTTAGACCCTCTTTGACCTACATTGGGTGCGATTCAGTGAAATTTGCATAGCGTTCTAGGAATATTCCTTGATTCTAGAAGGATCCCATCTCTTATCTCCTCCTATGAGCTCAAAATTGGATAGGCTAAGGATCCATTGGCCTTCTATTGATCCGGATTTAAACATGAACGCAATAGATTACAGAGATAACCATAAATACAGAGATGCGATAACCATGAATAAAGAGATGCAGCGGAAATAATGCTTCATTTCATTAATGGAAAATACCGAAATATGCTTACAACCAGAAATGGAAATAACCCAGCTAGGGTGATGGTAGCTTATCTCTGAGAAGAGATGTGCGGCTACATGCCTCTGAACTGTTCCGAACTGTGTTACAATG